>VMDO01007903.1:66037-88144 GCA_007922755.1 Pedetes capensis
CCTGGATGGGAGACCACCTGGGAACACCAGAAGCTGTAGGCTTGGGAGAAGGACCTGGCAACCCCCTCCCAAAAATCAATCTGCCATTGAAAACCCTATGAACAGCAGAGAAGCACTGACAATAGTGTTTCCCCTGTTGTACAGAGGGTCGCTATGAGTCGGATACCGACTTGACGGCACCTAACAACAACAACAACAAAATAATATACATGGTCCTATCTCAATAGTCCTGGCATTCAAATGTACATTATTCCCAACACTCAAATATGTATTACTCCCAGTACTCAAATGTGTATTAAAACAATAATGTGGCTGAGATGAACCTATTAAGAGCAGTAAATTCTTCTAATACTTCAAGACTAAATTACTGATCCTACCTCAGTCTAGTGATCATTTGATTTACCATGATTCTGGAAACTTTCAGTCTTTGAGTCAAGAAACCCTCTTTGACATCTCCTGCTAAAATTTATCCTGGCAGAGAATATAGATATTTATGGTCCAAAAATGATATATTCCTGATTTTGGAAGACAGTGAAAGTCTAAAATAGTTGGTCTTGTGATCAGATGACTTGTCTCAATTTTTCTTTTAGAAAATGTTGTATACAAACTTATGTGAAGTATGCATGTGAATTAGGGGTATATAGAATAGTGGTGATGATCAGAGCTTATAGTTAGGAGATTTGCTTTATCAAGACTTGGCAATTTTGGCATAGTATCGTTCTGTAAATCCAGTGCACATAAATTTTAACAAAAGGGAAAAAATCTAAACAAATGAAACTAGCAGTGCAAGCCATTGATAGTGTGAACATATTAGAGAATTTTTCCAAAATAGCTATTTTAGCCCTATATCCTTACAGTATTTATCTTAAGGGAGTAATACAACCTCATAGAAATATTACCCTGGTCTTAACATTTTTAATAATAATACTGGTGTTATTTTTTGAGATTGAAAAAGCAAATAAGCAGTTGTGGGAAATATTTTTTGTGTATGAGAATAGAGGTCCAGATATAAAATCAAAGAAATTAAATATGAACACTACTATTATCTTAAATCCAAATATTTAATGTTTTTTCTTAATTTTTCTTTGTCAAAAATATATACTTTTCTTGTTCTGTACATTGAAGAAAACTTACAATAAACTATATTCCAGTAAAAGCGAGCCCTCCTTGGATCAAATTATGGTATAAAGACATGATTTCTTATTAAGATGAATCAAGAATCCTTGAAAAAGAAGCTGATTCTGGTTTCAGGTAATAAATATGCAAGATTAACCTGGGGTATTTTGATATATTAGAAAGCAAGAAAGCTATATACACACTATTTCAGTTGCTTCAAATGGACAAAAGAGTCAGTTGTAAGGGACCTCCAGCAGGTCAAAGATAGGACAGTTTGACCATGAGAACAAAAAACTGACTACATTAATTGAAATAGTTCTGACTATAGTAAAAATGAAATAAAACCAGGAAGCTATGGGCTGTCTTTGGAAGTTACTATTTTATTTATTTATTTATTTATTTTTGGCCATACTGGTGGCTAAACCCAGGGCCTCAAGCTTGCATGTTTTGCAAGTGCTGGACCACTGAACTGCACACGCAGCCCATTTTTTGACTTTTTTTTGAGACAGGGTCTTGCTAAGTTACGCAGACTGCCTCTGGTCTCGAACTTGCGATCCTCCTGCCTCTGCCTCCCGAGGCACTGGGATTACAGACATGTTCCACTGTGCCTGGCTTAATATCTGTTCATTTTTAAAAAAAACAGTAAATACTAGAGAAAAAACAATGCATTTATTTGTTTTTTCTAATACCAGGTGCTGCAGGCTTGGGAGATGGACCTGGCAACCCACTCCCGAAAATCAATCTGCTGTTGAAAATCCTATGAACAGCAGAGAAGCACTGACAATTGTGTTTCACCTGTTGTATGTAGGGTCGCTATGAGTCAAATACGACTTGATGGCACCTAATAACAACAATAATACAGACTGTACTTATGAAAATCAAATAGTTCATGAAGAAAAATTCTTTGCAAAGAATTCTACAGTTTAAATAAAGAAGCTATTGTATAGTTAGAAAGTTATGATTTTTCAAGCTCTGATAAAATAATGAATCTTGGTAGCCATCTTTAATGGATTCTGATATGAATAGGTAAAATAATGATGACAATTTTACAGTGAATAGATTAAGCTAGCATCACTGGAGCCTATTGATTGGTCTTTAGTCAGCTAAAAGTGGGACCATCAGACATTTCTTGCTTCCTGGTATGACACAATAAGAGGACTGTGAATTTGAGGCCAGAGCAGCCTGTGCAACTTAGTAAAACTCTGTCTCAAAATAAAAAAGGAACTAGAGGTGCAGCTTGAGTAGAGCATGTGCCTCATACGCATGAGGCCCTGGGTTTAACTCCATAGCAGCACACAAGAAAAAGAAAGAAAAGAAAGAAAGGAAGGAAGGAAGGAGGGAGGGAGAAAGTAGAAAGAAAGAAAGAAAGAAAGAAAGAAAGAAAGAAAGAAAGAAAGAAAAGAAAGAAAGAAAGAAGGGAAGGAAGGAAGAGAGAGAGAGAGAGAGAAAGGAGGGAGGGAAGGAAGGAAGGAAGGAAGGAAGGAAGGAAGGAAGGAAGGAAAGAAGAGGGGAAGGAAGGAATATAAAGACAAATGGTTGATAGAGGAACATGTTAAAAGCACAACATGAATATAATCTGTCAAGTCAACAATATGGGCACTCCACAGAACAAGTGATTTAATAAATGTGGTAAATAGATTACATAAAAATGTGGAAAATTACCTTATGTTCTAAAATTACAGAAGAGACATTTCAATTCTATAATGTTGGATATAGTATTGCTCCTACTTCAGAAATTGTTGGCAACCCTCAGAGTTTCCAATGGCCGATTGTTTTGGAATTGCTTTGAGAGGTGATTGCCTATGTCCTTCTCCTGTTTTTGAGGTGCTGTGGATCTAACTGAGAGCCTTAGAGACTGTAGAATGGCACTAAACCAACTGAGGGAAAGCCCAATCCGTGTATCAACACATGATGCTGTAGGTGCCATCGAGTGGTATCCGACTCATAGCGACCCTATGTACAACAGGTGAAACACTATTGTTAGTGCTTCTCTGCTATTCATAGGGTTTTCAATGGTGGATTGATTTTTAGGAGTGGGTTACCAGGTCCTTCTCCCAAGCCTACAGCATCTGGTGTTCCCAAGCAGTCTCCCATCCAAGTACTAACCAGGCCCGACCCTGCTTAGTTTCCAAGATCTGACAGGATTGGATGCCACAGTGCTACAACTTCAGGCTGCATCAAAAATACTTATATTAAAATAACATTCTTGAGGCAAATGAGGGATTTGATCATGGACTGGACATTGGGTGCTATTAAGAAAATAATATTTAGTTAGGTTGTGTCTCAGTCTTCTTAGACTGCTATAACAAAATACCATAGATAGGGTGGCTTAAATAGGACTCACTTTCTCACAGTTCTGGTATTGGAAGTCTGAGATCAGAGGATAGACGTGCAAGATTGGATTCTGGTCAGAGCCTCTTTCTGACCTACAGATAGCCACATTCTCAACTTATGCTCACATGGCCTTTCCTCAATGCACATGCTGGGGTGACAGAGTACTGGAGTCTCTTCCATCTCTTGTAAGCACACTAATCTTAGCATCAGTTCCCCACCATTATGGCCTCACCAAATACTAATTACACCCAGAAGGTCCTTCCCTAAATATCCTCTCATGGCAGGGTTAGGGCTTCAACAAATGAATTTGAGGAGCTCAAAACCATTCGTCTATAATAATTTGACAGGTACACAAATATCTTTCTGGTCATAATATTTTAAAATCCTCATTTGATAAATATATATGCTGAAGCACTTACAGATGAAATGTTTGATATCTTCTTGAGTTCACTGTATTAAAAAACCAAATAACGTGAAAATAAAAAATAAAAATTGATTATATAGCACATATAAAACATTGTGCCTCTGTAAACAAAGGCATACATTCTTTTTCAAAGTTCAAATTATTATACAAAATTTAACCCACCAGATAAATGATATATTACTTTAGTACCAATTTTAAAATAAAATAGTTTAGCTCATTAGGAAAACTGTAGTTTAGACAAGTAGTATTTGGGTCACAGTATTTACCATGATCTTGCTATTCTACTTACATATTATGACTTTAAAAAATTGTAATCCAACTTAATATTGAAAAAGAAATTGTAAAATTAATGGTGGTAGTGTTGTTAGGTTTCATTGATTCCAATTCAACACATAGTGCCCCAATGTAAAACAGAATGAAACCCTACGTGACACTGCAAAATGCATGATCTTTTTATGTTTATGCACAGTGATACAGCCACTGTGTCAATCTAGTTGAGAGTTGTCTTCTTTTTTGTTCACCTGCCACTTTCCAAAACATGATGTCCTTCTCCAAGGATCAACCCCTCCTGAAAACATGTCCAACATATGTAAGAAACAGTCTAGCCATCCTTGCTTCCAAGGAGCACTCTGATTGCACTTCTAGGACAGATCTGTTGGTTATTTTGGCAGTCCACTGGCTATTCAATATTTGCCTCTAGGGCCATAATTCAAAAGCATCAATTCTTCTCTTCTCTCCCTTATTCACTGTTCAGCTTTCACAAACATATGATGCAACTGAAAATACTATTCAATGAGTCAGGTGCACCTTTGTCTTCATTGTGTTATTTTTACTTTTCAGCACTTTAAAGAGGTATTTTGCAAGAGCTTTCCCCAAGGCAATGCATCATTTACTTTCTTGACTCCTGTTTTGGTGGGTGCTGATTGTAGAACCAAGTAAAGCAAACTCTTGGGCAACTTCAATCTTTTCTCCATTTATCATGAAGTTGTTTAGTGACTCCGTTGAAAGGACTTTTGTTTACTTGATGTTGAGTTGCAATCCACACTGAAGACTGTGTCCTTTGCTCTTCATCGGTAAATGTTGCAAATCCTCCTCAGTTTCAAAAAGCAAATGTGAGTCATCTGCATAATGCAGGTTCTTAATGAGTCTTACTTCAATCCTGATGCCCATTCTTTTTCATAATGCCCAGTTTCTGGGATTGTTTGCACAACACAGAAATTGAAGAGCTAGAGTGAAAGGAGATAGCCCTGACACACATCTTTTCTGACTTTAAAACAAGAAGTGTTACCTTGTTCTGTTCAAATGACTGCCTGCTGGTCAATGTGCAGATTCCTCGTGAAAACAATCAAGTGTTCTGGTACTCCAATTTTTCTCAATGTTATACATAATTAGTTATGATCCACTCAGTTGGGGCTGGGATTTAGCTCAGTTGGTAGAACACTGTGCTGCAGTCTCTGAGGTCCCGAGTTCAATTCCCAGCACCGCACAAATGGGAGAAGGGCCTGGCAATCCACTCCCATGGCAATCCCAAAACAGTCAGCCATTGAAAACCCTATGAGGGTCGCTATGAGTCAGATACCGACTCGATGGCACCTAACAACAACCACCACCACCACTCAGTTAAAATGCCTTTGCATAGTCAAGAAAACACAGACAGACATCTTTCTGGGGTTCTTCCTTTCAGTCAAAATCTGTGACATCAGTAATGATGTCCCTGGTTCCATGCCTTCTTCTGAATCCTTCTTGATTTTCCAGCATTTTCCTGTCAATATCCTGCCAGTCATTTTGAATGATCTTTAGCAAAATTTTACTTGGGTGTGATATTAATCATATTGTTCAATAATTTCCGCATTTTATTGGATCCCCTCTCTTGGAAACAGGCACAAATATGGATTTTTCCAGTCATTTGTTCAGATACTGTTTCCAATCTCTTGGCATAAAAAAATGCATTTGTTTGTTGAAATATCTGAATTGGTATTCTATCAATTCCTAAAGCCTTGTGTTTCACCAAAGCCTTCAAAGGAGCTTCTACTTCTTTCTTCAGTATCATTGGTTCCTGATCACATGCAACCTCTTGAAATGGTTGGTCATCCACCAATTATTTTTGCTATAATGACTCTGTGTATTCCTTCCATTTCCTTTTGATGTTTCACATGTCGCTTAATATTTTTCCCTGCAGAATGCTTCACTATTGCCACTCAAGGCTTGAATTTTTCCTTCAATTCCTGAGGCGAGAGAAAATCAAATCTTCTATCAATAGCATCTAACACATCAAACCTGTTCTTGAGGTGGTCTCTGCACTCAGGTGGGATATACAAGATCATACCTCGGCTTCTGTACACTTGTTCTAATTTTCTTCAGTTTCAGTTTAAACCTGCTTATGAGTAGTTTATAGTCTGATCTACAGTGGGGACCTAATCTTGTTCTGACTTCTGATATTGAGCTTTTCCTTTGCCTGTTTCCACAAATGTAGTCAATTCGGTTCCTGTATGTTCCATCTGGTGAACTCCATGTGTATATTCGCCATTAATGCTGGTAAAAAAAAATGTATTTGCAAAGAAATGCTCACTGGTCTGACACAGTTCTATCATGAGATCTCCATTATTGTTTCTGCCACCAAGGCCATATTTTCCAGCTACTGTGCATTCTTCTTTGTTTCCAACTTGCATTCCAGTCAACAATAATTATCTTTGCATCCTGGTTGCATGTTTGCTCTATTTAATTTTCATTTTTGGCCTTAGTTGTGAATGTGTAAATTTTAATAACACTTATATTAACTGGCCTTCCTTTTAGGTGTATAGGTATCATTCTATCATCGACAACATTACACTTCAGAATAGATCTTGAGATGCCTTTTTTGATGATGAATGCAACCCCATTTCTCATTAAGTTGTCATTCCTGGCATAGGAGACAATATGATTATCTGATTCAAAATGACCAATACCAATTCACTTTAGCTCACCAATGCCTAGAATCTCAATGATTATGTTCTCCATTTCACTATTGATTTCTAATTTTCCTAGATCCATACTATGTACATTCTATGTTCCAATCACTAAGGAATGCTGACAGTTGTTTCTTCTCATTTTGAATAGTGTAATATCAGCAAATGTAGGTCTCTGGGACTTTATTCTCATCATTAAGTTTGACTACTTTGATGAAGCAAAGGTTCCCCCAGTTGTCTTTTGAGTGACTTCCAGCCACAGTATTACAAACTGAGAGACAAATGGAGGATAAAATTAATAGTGGAAGTATAACCATTCAGAGGAAAAGAGGGTCTTGTAAATTTGTATTTGGAAAAATACTATACATTTTTTACCTTTTAATTTGTATTCAGCTAGGGAAATTGTTCCTCTGCTACTGAATTAATCTTTGGCAATCCTGTTATTCCACTCTTCACTCTCAGGTAATATGAAATCTTCACTGACAGTGTGCATTATAAGGGAGAACCAATAGTTTTGCAAAAGGATGTGAGTGACTTTTATTTTCTTGCATGTTTACCTCTTTCTCTACTTGCTGTTTAATGTTTGAGACATAATGTTCATATTTGTCTTGTAGTGCTATAAAGTATCTTTGTACTCTCTGGGACTGGCAGGTATATTAATCTTGGCATGCAATTGTGCAAATTACCTTGCTGGACATTTTTTATTGCAATTACTTTGCAATGGTGTCTTCTGTTTCTCTAGTGGCTGCACTACCTCCAGCCATGGATTTTCTGCCATCCATTGCAAATGGATAATCTGTTGTTCTCCTGTTATTTCCCAATGGTTTTCTTCAAGAAGAGACTACATAGCTGTAGTCCCACTATATGCACTGCAATTCTTGCCACATGTAGTCCCCATGAATCTCAGTAGTTTGTTCCACTGATTTTGGAGCATTTCCTTCCCAAGTAAGCATCTAACATGCATCTAAAAGCATGCTCTTTAATCTGAGTAACTAGTCTTTTATCTGATTAGTTCTCAAGTTTGTGGCACACACTTTTACAATAAACTCCCCAAATTTTATGGGAAATATCAGTCTCTGTTTTTAATCATTTGAAAGGAATGGAAGCATACAACTTCACTCTTAGGGTAGATACCACTTGTTTGGTATAATTTTCAAGCAATCTTTATCAAATAGCAACTCTCTGCTAAATCATCCTTATTATAGGCTAATTTGGAAACCATTTCTGGAATTTTTTCATGAAATAAATGGACAGAGTCTAGCATGTACTTTAATTTTATATATTTATTTTTATTTATTTATAAATATTAGTGGGGGACAGAGTAGTAAGTCATTTGCTGTATCAATCATGCAACTATTAAATCACTTATGCTTACACATTTATCATCTTATATATTGTACAAAACAGTATAAAGAAGAGAAGAAAGGAAAACAGTAGGAATTGTAACTAATATGTAATAAAGATTATATGCAATCATGGGTTATAATAACATTATTCCATTTCCCTATTTTGGTCCATGTATTTGGTCTTTGCTTCTTTTCCTGACTTTTAAATAACCTTCTGACTTCTTCATGAATGATGTTTTTGATGTCGTCCTACAACTCCTCTGGTCTTCCATCATTAGTGTCCAATGCATCAAACCTATTCTTAATGTGGTCTCTGAACTCAGATGGAGTATACTCAAGGCCTGAAGTTGGCTCATGAACACTTGTTCTAATTTCCTTCAGTTTCAGGTTGAACCTGTACATGGGCAGTTGAATGGTCTGATCCAAAATTATCACATGGTCTGATCCTGACTTTTGATATTGAGCTTTTCCTTAATCTCTTTCCACAAATGTAATCAGTTTGTATCCCGTATGTTCCATTTGTTGAATTCCATGTGTACAGTAGCCATTTATGTTGGTGAAAAAGTGTATTTGCAATGAAAAGGTCATTCGTCTGACACAATTCTATCATGCAATCTTTATCATAATTTCTGTCACCAAGGCCATATTTTCCAACTACTGAGCCCACTTCTTTGTTTCCAACATTTGCATCCCAGTCACCAGTAATTATCAGTGAATCCTGATTGCATGTTCTATCTATTTCAGATAGCAGAAACTGGTAGAAATCTTGGACCTTTTCATTTGTGGATTCAGTGATGGGTGTGTAAATTTGAATAAGAGTCATATTAACTTGCCTTCTGTGTAGGAGCATGGATATTATTCTACCACTGGCAGCACTGTACCTCAGGACAGATCTTGAGATGTCTCTTTTGATGGTGAATATAACCTCATTTCTCTTTAATCTGTCATTCCCAGCCTTGTTGTTGTTGTTAGGTGCCGTCGAGTCAGTATCTGACTCATAGAGACCCTCATAGGGTTTTCAATGGCTGAGTGCTTCGTGATTGCCTTGGGAGTGGATTGCCAGGCCCTTCTCCCAATTCCCAGCATAGTAGATCATATAATTATCTGATTCACAATGGTCCATGCCAGTCCCTTTTAGCTCACTGATGCCTAGAATGTTGATGTTTATGTGCTCCATTTCCCTTTTGACAATTTCTAACATTTCTAGATTCATACTATGTATATTCTACATTACAAATATTAATGTATGCTTATAGTTTTTCCTTATAAACAGATTATTTAAAGGGCAGCTCCAGAAGACAAACTCAAATACTATAATGACACATGCAAAAAGCTCAAGATAGAAAACCAAAAGGGAAAACAAGCTCTGTTTTTCTTGCTAAAGGAACTAAAGAAAATTTTCAAGCAACAGTGAAGGATATTGCAGGGAAAATACTTATGCCTATTCCCAAGAAAGTGGGTCCAAACTAACATGGAAATTATCAAATGATCATTAATATCACACACAAGTAAAATTTTGCTAAAGTTGATTCAAAAGTTACTGTAGCAGTATATAGACAGGGAACTGCCAGAATTATCAAGCCAGATTCAGAAGAGGAAGTAGAACCAGGGACATCCTTGCTGATGTCAGATGGATATTGACTGAAAGCACAGAATACCAGAAAGATGTCTATCTGTGTTTTATTGACTATGCAAAGGCATTTGACTGTGTGGATCACAATAAATTATGGATAACATTGTGAAGAATGGGAATGAAAGAGCATTTAATAGCACTCATGAGGAATCTGTACATGGACTATGAAGCAGTTGTTTGAACAGAAAAAGGAAACACTGCCTGGGTTAAAGTTGAGAAAGGCTGTGTGTCAGCACTGTATCCTTTCATAGAACTTCTTCAATCTCAATGCTAAGAAAGCTGGACTTTTTGAAGAAGTATGTGGTATTGTGATTGGGGGAAGACTCATCAACAACCTGCATGATGCAGATGATACAACTCTGCTTGCTGAAAGTGAAGAGAATTTGAAACATTTACTAATGAAGATGAAAGAACAGAGCCTGCATTATGGATTGTATCTCAACATCAACAAAATAAAACTCCCTACAACTGGGTCAGTAAGAAAATTCATGATAAATGGAGAAAAGATTGAGGTTGTCCAAGATTTTGCTTTACTATTTTCTATAATCAACTCCTACAGAAACAGCAGTCAAGAAATGAAATGATGCATTGCACTGGGAAAAGATATTGCAAAAGACTTCTTTAAAGTGCTAAAAAGTAAAGATGTCATATTAAAGATGAAAGTGCATCTGACTGGTGCCGTGGTATTTCCAGTTGAATCATATGCTTGTGAAAGCTGGAAATTGAATAAGGGAGACAGGAGTAGAAATGATGCTTTGAATTATGGTGCTAGAGACAAATATTGAATTTACCATGGACTGCCAAAAGAACCAACAGATCTGTCCTAGAAGAAATGCAACCAGAGTGCTCCTTGGAAGCAAGGATGGCTGGACTGTGTCTTACATATTATGGACATGTTGTTAGGAGGGACCAATCCCTGCAGAAGGGCATCATGTTGGGAGAGGGGCAAGTCAACAACAACAGAAGGATTGACACAGTGGCCACCACAAAGACTTTAAACATAAAAAAGATTGTGTAAAACTGTACGCCTCACGTGGGTTCAGGGAGTGCTTCATTCTGTTTTACATAGTGTCACTATGAGTCAGACCTGACTTGAAGGCTCCTAACTACAACAATAATGTGTTATAGCAGGGGTTCCAAAACTCCAGACCATGGACCAGTACTGATACGAGTTGCAGGCAAGTAAAAGGAGCTTCATCTGTATTTACATGATAAATGTAATGTGTTCGAATCATCCCAAAATATCTTCCTCCCACTCTGATGCCAAAATGATTGGGGATAGCTGTGTTATAGGATTAAGTGAAATGTCATGTTAAGAGACCTTAGCTAGGATCTTCATGTTGCTGTTTCCAAAACTATCACTGGATGCCTGATAGTACTAAACCCCATTATGTACTAAGGTTTTGCCTATAGCCTTGTCACATTGTATTAGAATCAACCTTTCCTTTCATATTTAATGTCATGATGCCTTTTCACATCACTGCTCTTGCACTTTTGTGCTATTATTAAGTAAAATAAGGGTTGCTTAAACATAAGTACTATCACACTGTTGCAGTCAATCTGTTAAGTAAAATGGCTACTAAGTGACTAATGGGTGGGTGGTATATAGAGCATGGATATACTGGACAAAAGGATGATTCACATCTCAAGTGGGACAGAATGAAACTGTGTGAGATTTCATCACACTACTCTGAATGGCATGCTTTTTAAAACTCTGAGTTAAAATGGGAATTTTCCATTTAGCATGTTCAGATCACACCAAGGTTAACAATGAGTAACTGAAACCACAAAAATGAAACTACAAATAAGGAGTCTACCACACCTGAAAAACTAAGAATGTGAATGTCAACATAAGTGTAGATGATGTTTCACCTTGTATATGAGGGAGAGTGAGAATAGAGAGATGGTTTCTGGAATGGTAATGTAAAAGGCTTTATGGACTTGTCCAAAATGAAATAATTGGTAATTTTTAAAAACAACAACTTAAAATCTGTAGAAATTGCCCTAGGAGTATATTGTTGTTGTTGTTAGGTGCCATCGAGTCGAGTCCAACTCATAGTGACCCTCATAGGGTTTTCAATGGCTGACTGTTTTGGGATTGCCTTGGGAGTGGGTTGACATGTCCTTCTCCCATTTTTGCGGTGCTGGGAATTGAACTCAGGACCTCAGAGACTGCAGAGCAATGCTCTACCAACTGAGCTAAATCCCAGCCCCAAGAGTATATAGCAAATGAAAAAAAAAAACATTTATTCAAGAAAATCTACTAAATTTTGATAAGAACAGCAAGAGTCTGGCATTTGAGTCAGGACTCATTCCTATTCTCTCCCCATGGCTTAGTATAATAAAAGTTCCACTCTGGGATCACCCAGGTTCACCCATAAGAAGGGAATTCAATGATTGGAGTGAAAAATCAAGAAGACCCCAAGCTACCACCTAGCCCAGGCCCCTGTTCACATAGCAGAAATGTTACTCAGAGAGGAATGGGCTGCTGTCCTTGCCTCTGGCTCTAGAGTCACAGGAGTGAATGGCTTAGCCCAGACCAAGAACAATGAGAACAGAGACCTCTGAAGCTCACCCCATGTGAAATGACCATTTGGAATGCAGTGTAGGGAAGCCTAACCCTAAGGGTAATTTTGGAAACAATGGAGGTAGTAAAGGTAAGCAATTAACAGGAGGAGGGCACTTTATAGGAACAGGAAGCAAACCCATAAACTAGCCAGAAGTTACCAGAATTACACACTGTGTGATAAATGGACTTCACTGTGTAATATAGCAATGCAGTCAAGACAAATCAATAAGAAAACAAAAAGACACAAACTCCCAAAGAGAGGTCAATGTTCACAGTTGAGGAGATTTTTTTAGCTCAGATGGTAGTGTGCTGCTCCATACTCTTTGAAGACATGGGTTTGAGTCCCAGCACCACAAAAATGGGAGAAGGACCTGGCAATCCACTCCCAAAGCAATCCAGAAACAATCAGCCATCGAAAACCCTACGAATAGCAGAGAAGCCCTGACATTGTGTGGGGCATGGCACAGTGCCAGGGAATGTTTCATTCTGTTGCACATAGGGTCTCTATGAGTCAAACCTAACTCAAGCGCACCTAACAACAACAGCAATAAAGGAGTCAAACAGCAGTAGAGAACCAAAAAAGTCAACATGTTTTTGCATTTCAAGAGAACCAGAAATTATGCTTAAGAAAACATATATAATACATGTTCATATAAGTATAAATTTAATAAGTGCTCAGGCTCTTAGGCCTGCAGCTGTAGCCCTGTGGCATCCAATCCCGTCAGATCTCGGAAGCTAAGCAGGGTCAGGCCTGGTTAGTACCTGGATGGGAGACTGCCTGGGAACACCAGAAGCTGTAGGCTTGGGAGAAGGACCTGGCAACCCCCTCCCAAAGTCAATCTGCCATTGAAAACCTGATGAACAGCAGAGAAGCACTGACAATAGTGTTTCCCCTGTTGTACAGAGGGTCGCTATGAGTCGGATACCGACTCGACGGCACCTAACAACAACAACAACAACAACAGGCTCTTAGTGATAAAACAAGAAAAAAATATTTTCTTAAAATTTTGTTTACCAGATCCAACTTTATAAAAATATCAATTTCCCCATCCTCACAAATATAATAAAATACAGATTATTTCAACTGAGGAGATGAATTGTTATCTGAATGTTTTTTTCAGTAGCAATGGTTTAAACAGCATTTTTAGATTTAAATTTAATTATAATATAGACTATAACTATAATTTCATATGAACTTTTTATTGCATAACCTTTGTTTTATACTCATGCTACCAACATGGTCTCTGAAGGCTAATGAAGTCTTAAGTCCTAGTTAATAAAGTTACATGTAATAAGTAACACTAGGAAAGCAATTGAATAAAATATTGGTTCTTATAGACAGACATCCCTCACTTTGCATGTCGGGCATGCATGAATTTCTGATAACACAGTTTAATTAAAAAATATGAATCCTCCAACAACCAGTTCAAATTTCACTTACCACAGTGTATTAACTGTGAGTAATTGCATAAAGTACAAACTGTGTTGCTAGCTCTTTAATCCAGAACTCAGTAAGTCACTACATAAGGATCAGTGACCAATTATGTCATTTCTTTCAAAGTTTATGGGTGGTTGGTCACTGTACATTTGTTAGTTCATGAACATACAGGAAAATTCCTAGTTCCATAATTCCTCTGCCTTCTTATCTCTCATTGATAAATTCATGTGACATTTTATAAATATGGATAATCAAATAAAAGAATTGATCAAGAAAGATTAATTATAGCTTAGATATTAAGAAGTGATAATATTTTTAATATTTATACTTTATATTATTAGAGTATAATGTTGGGAAATGGCTGTGTTGGAAAAGGACATAGATATCCTAGAGCAACTGACACTGGCGAAATTTTCACAATAAAGAGACTCTTAAAGATACTTCATGACAGTGAATGTGCAAAATGTTAGAAGCTGATCTGGACTTAGAAAGCAAAATGACAACCGACCCATGTATAGAAAAGACACTCACTTTGTGTTGATGTTACACATAAAAGCAAGTATTGTTCAAATTATTCCTGATATGTTTGATTTTAACAAAGAAATGACCCATGCCAGCTTTTAAAACTTCTACTATTTTAGATTTCATTGTACTTCCCAAATATTAGTTTTACTATGTTTTCACTTTTCTATACATTTATAACCTGCAGCAGTAGCACTGTGGCACCTGATCCTGTCAGATCTGGGAAGCTAAGTAGGGTCAGGCCTGGTTAGTGCTTGGATGGGAGACTGCCTGGGAACACCAGATACTGTAGGCTTGGGAGAAGGACCTAGCAACCTACTCTCGAAAATCAATCCTCCCTTGAAAACCCAATGAATAGCAGAGAAGAACTGACAATGGTGTTTTACCTGTTGTACGTAGGGTTGCTATGAATCAGATGCTGACTGGAGGGCACCTAACAACATATATTTATAACAAAGATTAGGGGAGTTTTTAGTGTTCTGACAATTTTAAAGAAAACTCTTGTAATTTCTGCACAGCTTATTATCATTTTCCCAGTTTCAGCTTGAACAGTTATTTTCATGGTCCTACACTACCATGCAAACCAAGAACTCTCTGTACATGTATGATGATATATGCTATATATTGCATAATACTATTCTTAGGTGCCATTGAGTCAGGTCCAATTCATAGCAACCTTATGTACAGCAGAACAAAACACTACCACACACTATGCCATGCACACAATCATATATATATATATATATATATATATATATATAATTAGCCAGTTATTGCAACCACTGTGTTTCTTCTCATTTTGAGTCATGCCACAGAAGCAAATGAAGATCTCAAGGTCTTAATCCATTCCTATCATTAAGGTTGATTCTACTTTGAGGAGTCAATTCTTCCCTTGTTCCTTGAATGTCTTCCAGCCTGGGGGGGCTCATTTTCCAGTACTGTATTTAACAGTGCTTCTCTGTCATTCATAGGGTTTTCAATGACTAATTGTTTTGGGAATGGGCTGCTGGGTCCTTCTCCCTTGTCTATCTTAGCCTGGAAGCTCAGCTGAAACCTGTCTACCATGGGTGGACCTGCTGGTATCTGAAATACCAGTGGTATAGCTTTCAGCATCATAGCAACCTTCAAAGTACCACAGCATGAGAAGCTGACAGATGTGTGGTAGATTGTATATTGTATATAAATATGAATGTAACTTTGGGACTTGGAGGTTTTCTGTTCATATAAATAAAAATGAATCATTAAGCAAGCATTGTTTGCCAAGTATTTATAAACATTATTTCAAAGAGCTTTATTATAATGCATTATAAGTCCAGTACAAAATTGAGAAATTTTCAAATCATGTGTCATGAGCTAATATCCTTCATATAAAATGTTCAGTTAGGAATCTATGCAAATGCATAAAGCAAGTGAGTACACAAATGAGCATAACATGAATTGATAACTCACAAAGGATGAAAAATCAGTTGGCAATGAGCTCATGGAAATTTGTTTAGTTACCAAAGTCATGCAAATGTAAAAATGATGAAATACTGTTGTTATTAGGTGCTATCAAGTCAGTGTCCTACTCATACATAGCAACCTTATATACAACAGGTGAAACAATATTGTTAGTGCTTCTCTGCTATTCATAGGGTTTTCAATGGCTGATTGCTTTTTAGGAACGGGTTTCCAGGTCCTTCTCCCAATCCTACAGCACCTGGCTTTCCCAGGTGGTCTCATATCCAAGTACTAAGCAGGTCCGACCCTGGTTAGCCTCTGAGATCTTATGGGATTGGGCGCCACAGTGGTACCGCTGCAGATACTATGTCAGTGCTTTAGGGTTTTCAATGGCTGATTGTTTCAGCATTGTATTAGGTGTGGGCTGCCAGCTCCTTCTCTAATTTTTTCAGTGCTGGGTATTGAACCCAGGGCCTTAGAGCATGCAGAGCAGCACTCTACCAACTTGGCTAAACCCCAGTCCTCATGAAGTAATGTTATTGTGTACTCCGGCATCTGATCCCATCAGATCTTGAAAGCTAAGCAGGGTCAGACCTGGTTAGTACTTGGATGGGAGACCTCCTGGAAACACCAGGTGCTGTAGGCTTGGGAGAAGGACCCAGCAACCCACCCTCAAAAATACAATCATCCATTGAAAACCTTATGAATAGCAGAGAAGCTGTAACAATACCATTTCAGCCTGTTTTACATAGGGTCTCTGAGTTGGACACCAACTGGACAGCACCTAACAACAACAGCAGCAGCAGCAGTATTTAGCTGATATGGGTATAAATTAAAGCCATACTCTCAGAGACTGTGATAAGAACAGAAATAGTAATATTTAGTCTGAAAAGCAAGACTTTCTATTTTGAAGGAACATTCTCAGAAAAAGAGACATGCCAAATTCCTGAGGCTGATTAAGTGATAGATGTGATATTTAAATCGGGTATCTATTCCCTAAAAGATTGTACTATTTCCATATTATCTAGCAGCTTTTATATCTTTTGAGTGAACAGGAAGACAATGTCCTAGAATATTATACCCTTTATAATGGTTCTGTTCTATCAAAACTATAGATAGCTCTAATTCTGAGACCCTCTTGTTCCTTTGATAGACCTAGAGTAAAGAGTTGAATGTGAATTTTAGTTTTGTACAGCTAATTGGATTCACATATATGCCATTAAAATTATACATCTTTCCCTAAAGGAGATATAAAAGCAGAATTCAGATCAAGAGTCATCTTCTAATATAAAAAATACAGGCAAAAGAATATGATAGAGACTGCAGGAAAGAGTTTGATACTCAGATGGTTTCTTTGTAAAGCTGCTTAGGAATCTATATCTTGCCAACACACTTATCAAGGAGACGGCATTAATAGAGATCTATATGAAAGCTAGATTGGATGAGAGGAAAATAACCACGATATGCAAAGCAATTCATACTGAGTGGGTATTTTTTTCTGGATTGTCTTTTCATTCCACCTCCCTGATCTGTAGCATTTCAAAGCCAATAATTTTAGACTTAACAAAACGTAGGTAGACCAAAAATAGGAGCTGCATATCTCATGAGCATAAAGAAGGGAAAGTATAAAATTTACAACTAATGATTTTCTCTCTTGTGATCCATTGTACATGGCTGGATTTAGAATAAAGGACAAAAGGCTTCCTTTGTTCTATAGATTTAAAAAAAAAAAGTATGATGCTGTCAACAGCAAATCCTCCTTTTCAGGGTTTTTCTCTTTCCCTCAGTAAAACTTGAAATTGCTTCTACTACTGATACCCTTTACTACATTTCAAAGTTGATTTCATGCTCTCATTTATAGAAATTAAGCAGTGTCACTGAGAAATATATGACAAATTATCCTGGGCTTAACTCTTTTAGTGAGTGCTGGAAAACAAACCATGAAGGAGCAAAGAACAAAGTCTACCTACTTCTAACTTCTGAATCAATTTGAAAGATTTCAAATTAAGGCTTTACCCATGTTGGTTGGCTCAGCAAACTGATTGACTTTCAGGGAAATACTTTTTTTTTAAGTGTGCTTCTCCACATTCTAGAGTGTGTCTTGGAGGTTAAATGGTGGGCAAAGTTTTCTTCTCTATACATTCTTCTCTATTCATTCTTATAATTAATTTTAACTGAATTGAGAGTATAATATTCTGTTTGGATTCTCGAGTCTCCAGAAAGACTAGTATGTTTTTATGTTAAAAATCCATACCAAATATGAAGGATTCTTGTTAAAACTTCAAATGTCAGGTGATCAAGGTTCTAGAATTAACCATGAAAAGTACACAGTGCAGAAGAACTTATTGAAATATATCATTGTGATGTTATCTGCAAAATGTAAATTGGAGAAGATGCTATATGTCTACAGGGAATAGGTTTTTTTGACAAATAAATTGCAAAAATATAATGAAATGGAAAACTATAAATTAAGAGATCATCAATTATGATGTATGGAGGTTATTGTATTCCAATTCAAATTGAAAAAAGAAACTATCAGGGAACTGTAGACACTGTATATTTTTTGATATTCTAAAGGATTTCTCTTCATTTTAGGTATTATGCATTGTGATTATATTTAAAAATCCTTAATCTTTCAGAGGTATAGAATTAATTCTTATGGGAAAAATTATGGTGTATCAATGAGTTCTAAGATTTACATTAAACTTTTGAGGGTGGGTTGAGCACAAAATGGTAAAAATGAAACAAGGTAGGTGGTGAGTTGATGGTTTTTAAAACTGGTTGATAAGTAAATGGGGATTGATTGGACTGTTCTCTCTACTATTGTGAATATTTGAAAATTTTTCTATACTTGAGAGAATCAGGAAAAATATGAGCTTATTTCTCTTTCAATTATTTTCTACTAACTACTATTTTAATAACAATGCATGAATTAGTTACCTAACTTTAATCCTATTCATCTGAAAATGGATTTTTACCAATTTTGATGTCCTATTTTTGTCTTTGTGAATATCAAATAAATGAAGTCAGGGTTATTTATCATAGTATCTTAGAGGTGACTACAAAAACACTCACATATATGAAAAAGTATTGAAGAAGATAGCTCAATATGGCTTACCTATGTGTCAACTTAATGAGACTGTAGATGCCCAGATATCTGTAAAACATTTTTTTTCTGGTTGTGTTTGAGAGAGTTTTCAACTAAAGATATTTGCATTTGAGTTAACAGACTGAGTTAAGAAGATTGCCCTCACCAATGCTGTGGTCATCACCTACCCAGTGAGAATCTAAGTAGAACAACAACAAAAGTGTGGTGGTTCTGTCTCTCTGGAGAACTCCAATACCACTATTCTCCACTGATCTTGAAAATGGAATAATCATCTGAGTCATCATATATTATATGTACAATTGATACCCCAGGAAAAATAACATAATGAATTATCTGTGGAAATGAAACAAGAGGGAAAAAAACAAGATAAAAATAAAGAAATGATTAGGATAATTCCTCAAGTGATTTGCAAGCACTGAAATTTTAAGATGCTATAATGTTTATCATCATAATTGTGAAATTCATGAAAAGATAGCAGTCAAGTTGTGACTTTTGGATATGAAATTTTGCATTATAAAAGTATAGCTGTTTCACTCTACTAAAAATGTAGGGATAGACTTCCAAAGGAAATTAAAGGATGATTTAATAGCAAGGAACTTTGCTGCAAGTTGTTGTTGTTGTTATTATTATTACTAGCATTAATAAAAATAAGAAAATATATTCAAATCTGGAAAAAAGAGTATGTATAAAAATTCAAGACACCCAGCAACACAAGTGGCTGAGAAAGGAAGATAGTGAGTTGGAAGTGAGAGGGAGCCTGTACAATGCAGGTGAGACATTGTCTCAAAATAAAAAAATAAAAAAAGTGCCTGGGGTATGCAGGTCAGTGGTAGAGTACTTGCCTAGCATGCATGAGGCCCTGGGTTTAACACCCAGTATTCAGAAAACAAGTTATCACAAATGCAAAAATATTTAATTCTAGTAAAATGTCTAGGGTACCAAAAAGAGAGATCATCTGTATTTATTGTTAACTTGAAAGTATAAAAATTATGATTATGCAATTATTAAAGCAATTATTATATTGGTAACTACAGTAAATTAGCTTTTCTACTCCTTTTGTAACTATTTTCCATATGGAATTTCTATACTTATCTAGGAAAATTACTGCTTCTTTTCAGAAAAAGTTTTTAGACTCTTGACATATCACAGATATTTCTTTCCTGTGAAAAACATTCAATGGCTTAATGCATGTCAATTTGCTCACTTCTGCTGCTCCTTTGCTTGCAAATTTTCTCCATTGCTTTTTTTCAAAACAACAGTTAAAAACATGTACGTCAATTCCCTTCTCACTTCTTTTTAAATGGTTTTAATGGAATATAATTCATGTGTACAGTCCATTGATTTATAGTCTATATTTCAGTGGCTCTTAGTGTACTTACAAAGCTATAGAACTATCAGTACCACAATCGAAATTAATACATTTTATTGGATCAAAAGGAAACCTTATAAAATTAGTAAGGTATTCTTCATTCTACCTATCCTCATTTCATATCCACCAGCCTCTAGCAAACATAAATCTATTTTCTGTGACTTACCTATACTGGTCATTTCCTACAAATGGTAAAAAACAATATGTAATCTTTTGTCTTTGGCTTTCTTTATGTAGCTCAATGCTTTAAGAGTCCATCCATATTATAACATACAATAGCATTTCATCTGTTTTATTCCAGTATTATTACTGTATAGTACTCCATTATATAGATATGACACATTTTGTTATATATTCTTCATCGATAGACATTAAGTTGTCTCTACTTCTTTGGCTATTATGAAGTGCTTTGTACTTGCATGTACAAACTTCTGTGTAGATGCAACTTTCCTTTCTCATATGGATATACTTGGAAATGGAATTAGAGGATCATATGACAACTATCTTTAACCTTTTGAAGAACCGAAGAACTGCTAGACTAGGGAGGGTGTACCATTTTATATTCCCTAGATCAGTGTATGAGGATTCCAGTTTCTTCATAATCTTATTAACACTTAACATCCAGGATTTTGGTTATAGTCATGCTAGTGTATGTGAAGTGTTTTCAATCTGCATTATTTCTCTGATGTCTAACAATATTGAACATCTTTTCCTGCACTTTTTGGTCATATTGACAAGTTTTTTGGAAAAAAAGATATCCTTTCAAATCCTCTGTCTCCCTCCTTTCCCTTTATTTTCAGTGGTAGATGGTTGAACCCAGGGCCTACGTATGCTGGGCAAGTGCCCTACTATTCAACTGTACCCTTAGTGTTTTATTTTTTATCTTGATACAGGGTCTCATTGAGCTGCTCATGCAGTCTCTTGCCTCGAACTCATCATCTTCGTGCCTCATCTTCCCATATCTCTGGGATTACAGGCCTGTGCCATGATGCCCAGGCATTCTGAGTTCATTTTATGGCTGGAGTTAGAAAGGAGTTAAACTTATCTCTTATGCAGAATCCAGTTTCAAAATTATTTTCTGAAAGGACCATCCTTTCTCCTTAGTTCCTGTCTTAGTTCCTTTTTTGAAAATCTATTTACTGTAAGTGTAAGGGTTTATTTCTAAATTGGTAATTCATTTCATTAAATTTTGTTGATCTGCATGTGTATCCTTATGCAAACCATACTCTCTTGATTATTTAGCTTTGTCATAAATTTTGAAATAGGGAAGTATAAATTCTCCAATTTGATTTTTACTCTTCAAAGTTACTTTTGCTATTCTGCATTCTTTGTATTCCACATGAAATTAACATAAGCTTGTATATTTCTAAAAATTAAAAAAGCCAGCTGTATGATAGACATGTGTGTGTGGGCGAAGTCCCCTCCGAGTCTCCAGGATTCTATCCTGCCGTCTGCGTGAAAGTGAAATGGCGGAATGGCAGTCCTGCCACTGACCTCTGTGTAATTCTTCCGAAGCCAAATGCTCGATTTCAGTGTCCATCCAGTTTCATCCTCTGTCTCCCAATCTAAACTATCACTGTTTCTATCTATTCAATATGAGTTCTAAACCCCTAATAGAGGCTTCCCTTTACTCTGGGAGAGAAGGCGTGTGTTACACTGTCACCCTGCCCGAGGGACACAAACTGCAAGTTTTCGGGTGAGTCAGCATGGAATCGCTCCCTCCCTCCTGTTGTGGCAGTGGGGAACCAGTACCAGCAGTACACATCCAGAGCTGAAACGCGGCTCCCTCTCTCCTGTTGTGGCGGGACAGTCATGCAGATGCAATCTCCACAGACATACGGGCACACATATGCCTGGACCCC
>VMDO01007904.1:0-68115 GCA_007922755.1 Pedetes capensis
GGGGGGGGGCAGTAAAAGAAAGAGATAAAAGAAAGCAAATTTCACAAGAGCAATGACTTTGATTGTCTTGTTCACCACTAAATTTCTTAAACCTAGAAAATCCCTAGGGGCTGGGATTTAGCTCAGTGGGTAGAGCGCTGCGCTGCAGTCTCTGAGGTCCCAAGTTCAATTCCCAGCACCGCAAAAGTGGGAGAAGGGCCTGGCAATCCACTCCCAAAACAATCCCGAAAAGTCAGCCATTGAGAACCCCATGAGGGTCGCTATGAGTCGGATACCGACTCGATGGCACCTAACAACAACAACAAGAAAATCCCTAATATAGCAAAGTCAGTATAGAAGGTCTCTGATTTACAACAGCTCAACTTACAATTTTTTGACTTTATGGTGGTGTGAAAGTCATACACACTCAGTAGAAATCATACTTAATTTTTGAATGCTGATCTTTTCCTAGGCTAGCAATATGCAGTACAACACCCTCTTGTGATGCTGGCAGCTGCAGCAAACCTATCTCTAGTCAGCCACAGGATCACGAGGGTAAACAACCAATACTCTACAGTGTACAATGTTGCTAAACCATGCTGTACAGTAGATTAAGTGTATCAAATGTATTTTCAGTGTACAATATTTTCAATTTATGACGGATTTATCAGGACATAACCTCATCATAAGTCAAGGAGCTTCTGTATTTGAAGAAGGGAAGAATGAGTAAACAATACAGACTACATATTTAGTAAATGCTTAACACACCAGGCATGGTGGCACACACCTGTAATCTCAGCACCCAGGAGGCTGATGCAGGAGGATTGTGAGTTAGAGGCTAGCCTGGGCTACATAGCAAGACCTTGTCCCACCCCCCCACTGCCAAAAAAAAAAAAAAAAGAATTAGTGAATGTATGAGTAAATGAATTGGGTGAGGGATAGAAAGGGCAAAACACAAATAAGTAGAAGCACTGTTATGATACTTTTATAGCTACTGACTTTTCTCCTGCATTGCCTTTGCTCAAGCTCCTAGACTACTGCAGTGTCTCCTGATTTCTTCTCCTTCCACCAATACAATCCCTCCAAAAATAATTTCACACTACTCCTAGACCTGAGCTTTCAGAGACATTGATCTGAACATGTTATTTCTCTTCTATAAACTCCCCAGGGGCTTCCTAAAGCCCATGCTTCTTAGTATGGTGTTCAGCCTTATCACATACTGTTGTCCACTTACATTTAACCTATACTCTAGTCATAAAGAACTTCTTACAAGTTCCCAGAATATTCCATAATGTTTAATGCCTCCAAGCCTTTGCATATCTTTTCATTTTGCTGGACCATTCTTCCCTATTAGGCATCTTCTCTATTAAGCCTTTCTTTTTCTTTTTTTTTTCTTTTTTTTTTTTTGGCATTATAGTATAGGGACTGAATTCAGTACCTTGCACATGTTAGGCAATGTAGTAAGTCTTTGATGATTCTCCAGGAGAGTTGACCATTCCCTCTTCTGTGTTTCTATAGTACTTAACACACACACCTATTACTACAACAATTTGTTCCATTTCTGGATTATCACTCTAAGAGTAGAAGCTAGGTCCTCATCTTTGTGGCTCCAGCACAATATCTGGCATATACAACCACTCAATAATTGAAGACTGAGCCACGTGTTATGGCACATGCCTGTAATCCCCGTGACAAGACTGAGGCAGGAGGATCATGAGTTCAAAGCCAGAGGCAACCCGTGCACCTTAGCAAGACTCTATCTCAAAATAAAAAATATAAAAGGGGCTAGGGGTGCAGTTCAGTAGTAAATAGCTTGCCTAGCATGTGCAAGGCCCTGGGCTAACCCCTTAGTACTGCAAAAAATGTATATACAAATAGGCTGGGTGCAGTTGTACATGCCTCTAATTCCAGTTACTCAGGAGGCTGAGGCAGGAGGATTACAAGTTCAAGGCCAAAGGCAGCTAGTATAACTTCACAAGACCCTGTCTCAAAATTAAAAACTAAAAAATGGGGTTGAGGGTATAGTCCAGTGGTAGAGCCTTGCAAAGTATGTGTGAGGCCCTGGGTTCAACCCCCAAATACTGCAAAAAATAAATTAATTAATAATAATGAATAAATACGGAAACAATAAATAAACATCTAAATTTCTCAACCTAACATTCAAAGTCAACTTCATGTTGGCCCCAACCTACCTTATTGCTTAATGGGTTCCTCTCCCCACTAGACCATAAACTCTTTTGGAACAGGGACAGTCTCATTATCCATGGATATTTTCCAAAGAAAATACCTAGTATAACTAAATGTCCAAGAAATAGATGGTAAATTTTGAAAAGAGTGAATCCATGTTATAGTGTACACCAGCAATAGAGATCATAGAGTCACACTGCCAGGTTCAAATCCCAGCTCCACTTATAGGCTGTGCAACTTTGAACAAATTACTTCTCTGTGCTTCAGTTTTTTTCTTAACTTGAAAATGAAGATAATAATTTATTTAAATAGAATTTTAAAATCTAATGCATGTAAAGTGTTTAGCATAGTACCTGGTACATAGTATGCCCTGGAAAAGTTAGCTATAATTGTTATCATCAGAATAGCAGGAGAAAAGACTGGGTTTTTGTTTATGTGGTTTTTAAAAAATTTTGTTTTGTTTTGTTTGTTTGGGGGGAGGGTTGGTTATTTTTGATTATTTGTTTTGACACAGGGTCTCGCTATGTAGCCCCAGCTGGTTTGGAACTCACTGTGTAAATCAGGCTGGCCTCAAACTTGTGGTGATCCTCCTGGTGTGCTTCCCAAGTGCTGGGGTTATAGGCATGGGCCACCGCGCCTGGCAAAAGACACTGCTTTCCTAGGGAACTAAATGATAAACTCTGAAGAGGTTAGACTCACTCCTAAGGGCAATGTGGAATAAAATGTCACATGAGGCTTTTTTGTGTGTGTGTGTGGTTCTGTGGAATTGAACCCAGGGTGTTCCACCACTGACCTGCACCCTCAGCCCATTTTAAATTTTTTATTTTGAGTCAGGATCTTGCTAGACTAAACAGGCTGCCTCTGGCGTTGAACTTGCAATCTTCCTGCCTCCACCTCTTGAGTTGCTGGAATTATAGATGTGAGCCACCACACTCAGTGCACATGAATATTCTAAGTAAAAGAATGAATTTAGTTCTTGGTAACACTGGAAAAAAAAAAGGGGGGAGGAAAGAAGACAGAATGAACAAAAATCTTGGCAGTGCTATGCTCTCTGCTTTCCTTTTCCCCAGTTTCTCCCTAGCTTCTCAAGGCTAAAAGCCCCATGGCTATGACCCAGCATTCTCTTGGGAAAGTTGTACTTTACAGAGGGAACTAATGAGTTTATGTTTACCTACAGATTTTCCTCTGAGGAGCAGAGATAACAAATGATTTCAAGAAGGGAAAACAAAGAAAGAAGGAGATGAGAAAGATAATCTTCCATTGGCTTCCTTGGAATAAGCTTTTAGACCAAATTACCTAAGATGTGCTGAATCTACATTCTCTAGGGGCATTCTCTGGCAGTTGTGCCTCCAAAAGTCAGAAATGCAAAGAAGCAAAATCTGGGAAAATGTATGATGAGAACTAAAAAGTTGAAGACATACAGAATTAAGAATTCTGTTCAATTTGAAAAATATTGCAACAGAAGTATTCAAAGAGGGAACAGGCTGACCATTGAATGATCAGCCTATTAATCCTCTATTAGAGGGGTTGACACAAAGACTTGGTGACCATTTCCTGAGGATTTCAACATGGGTGGATGGACTCAACTGAAGATTCAAATTCAATAAACATTTGCATACCTGCTCTTTCCTAGTCGCTATGCAAGATTGTTGTTGTTATTGGGTACTGTCGAGTTGTGTTCGACTCAGCAACCCTCACAGGGTTTTCAACGGCTGATTGTTTCGGGATCGCCTCAGGAGTGGACTGCCACGTCCTTCTCCCATTTTTGCGGTGCTGGAAATCAAACTCGAGACCTCAGAGACTGTAGAGCAGTGCTCTACCAACTGAGCTAAATCCCAGCCCATGCACAATTAGGTGCTGGGAATATAAGAGATTAAAAAAAAATTATATGGTCACATCCCCCCAAAGAGCTCACTGCCTAGTGGGAAAGTGAAATAATAAAACATGGTAAGTGCTGACAGAAATCTACACAGGGTGCTAGGGGAGCAAAGCAAGTTTTCAGATTCTGTGCCTATGACTCAGTGGTAAGGAACAATATGGCATTAATTTAAAATGGAAATGTTTCACACAGTCTATAAGAAATACTGGCAGGACGCCGGGAGCGGTGGTGCACGCCTGTAATTCCAGCAGCTTGGGAGGCGGAGGCAGGGGTATTACAAGTTCAAGACCAGAGGCAGTCTGCATAATTTAGCAAGACCCTGTCTCAAAAAAGTAAAAAACAAAAACAAAAAAAAAGGGGGGCTGGGGGCACAGCTCAGTGGTCCAGCACTTGCAAAGCATGCAGGCACAAGGCCCTGGGTTCAACCCCCAGTACGGGGGGGGGGGGGGGGGAAGAGAAATACTGGCAGAGGCTATTGTATTATTTCCAGAACAGAAAGTATGTTAATTAAGCTTTGCTATGTAGTCAGCTCTTCCTTAATCTTGAACAGAATCCACACCTACAAGCATTCTCATTTATTCAATAAATGTATTGATATTTGCTATGTGCCAAGCAATGGGAGAGGCCATGAGGAAGGTACAAAAATGAGAAAGTTCCTGCACTCGAGACATTAAAACATTCCTCTTCATCTTTCCCTTCCCTCTTTCCTACCCTCTTTCACCGACAAGATAGCATCTTAAATTCCTTCTAAAAGTAGATGAGTTATTAAGCCATAAGATTACTCAAATGTGACTTGCAAAAAGCAAGGGTGTAGGAGGTGTGTTACTGGAAACCACATGGGAGTCAGCCAGGGTATCTGCTAGAGTATGAGAGTTGATTGCACTCCAAAGTCAAAGATTATAGAATTGGAGGCTCTGTATAAGACTTTTTGTCTATTCTTTCCCCATCACCTTTTGCTTTCTCTCATCCTAATATTATTATCAGATATTATTAAGAATAATTATACTTCACTCATTCAGAAACTCACTAGTATTTACTAAATACCTGATAGAAATTACAGGAAACACAAAGTAAAACATTGGGATATAGAACTTTTAAAACTGCAAGACCCCTCAGAGGTCATCAAATCTGTCATTTCAACAGATAAAGACTGAAGTACAGAAAGGTTGAAAACTAAGTTTAAATATCCATTTATTTACTGAGTCATACTCTATGCCAGGCACCAGGGATAAGGAATAAAAGAGGGCTTTCAAGGAGAACACAGTCTGACAGGAAAGAGAGAGACAAAAAGCATGACCTCAGTCAAATCACCTGTGGAAATGAAGTCCCACACTTACACAGTGGGAATGTCTGGGGTAGAACAGGATAAAAAGTAGGTAGTATTCATACTGGCCAGAGTGGTTAGGAACACAGATGCTGAAATGGTCTTAGTTTTACATCCCAGCTCTGTCACTTACCTTTGTATGTGACGTTAGGTAAGTCATTAAATTCTCTATGCCACAGTTGCCACATCTGTAGAATTGGGGATACTAATAATAGTACCTATCTTGTAAGGCTGTGGGATGAAATTATATAGTGCATAGAAAACACTTGGCCCAGATGGACAGTGTAGCACCCTCCTGTAATCCCAGCTACTCAGGAGGCTGAACCAGGAGGATCACAGGTTTGAGGCCAGAGCAGGCTGTGCAACTCAGTAAGACTTTGTCTCAAAATAAAAACTGAAAAATGAGCTGGGGGTGTGGTTCAGTAGTGGAACACATGCAAGACCCTGGGTTCAACCCCCTGTATGCACACACAAAAAAAACCAAACCCAGTTCACCCACACACCCATCCCCCCCACCCCTCCCCGCCCCGCAACACACACACACACACAAAATCCACTTAGCCCAGGACTGGCACAGAATAAGTACTCTGTATTATTTTTCCTTCAGCCCTCTCCATCAGGTCTCTTTTCTGCTGCTCCCTAGCCTCAGAATCCTTCTCAGCACAGCCTTCGGCATCTATTAGCAGTTGGCTACCTCTGAGATAAAACAAATCTGCTATTCTTACTCCAGTATCTGGGTATAGTGTTTACTACTCTAGTAGGCTTTTTTTTTTTCTCCCACTATACTATGCTACCACTCATTTTACATGCCTAAAAAATTCCAAAGATAAATAGTTAGACATCCAAGATGAAATTTCAATCACATGTGCTTCAATCCCTCCATAAGATCTTGGCTTGAACCAAGAATCCCTAGAGAAGAAAATCCCTGGAAACAAGGAACACTTATCAAAGGAGAGACCCACAGGAGGAAAACACAAAACCAACCAGTGATTACTGCCTTGAAGATGCCTTAAAGATGCAAGGGATAGGAACTTCCATGGCCTGCTTGCTAGGGGTTTACCTAAGTAGCTAGGATGTTATTGTTGTTGTTGTTAGGTGCTGTCGAGTCGGTATCTGACTCATAGCGACCCTCATAGGGTTTTCAATGGCTGGCTGTTTCGGGATTGCCTTGGGAGTGGATTGCCAGGTCCTTCTCCCACTTTTGCGGTGCTGGGAATCGAACTCAGGACCTCAGAGACTGCAGCGCTCTACCAACTGAGCTAAATCCCAGCCCAGTAGCTAGGAAGAGGAGATATAATATTGATTGCTTGCCATTTCCTATTTTGATGTACCTAGTACACCCACCAATAATCACAGCATATGTAACATGTTTTTGCACTTACTTACCAATCTTTGTCTACCTATACTATTCTATGAACTCCTTGAGGGCAATTATCATACTTTACCATCTGGATATTATCAGATACAGCATAGTTCCTGGCACACAGAAGGTACTTCAGAAGTTTCATGAATAAATTGATAAATGAAGGAATAATCCTTTGCAGAGAAAACCGTAAACAGCAAGGGGAAAGGTAAAGGTATAGATCATAAAAGTCCAATATGCCAAGTAAGCCTAGGCTACAACACTAAAGGACAGGTAGGATTTGAAAAGTAATGGTATTCTATACAGACAGGACTGCACCAACAAATACCTGGCAGGACACAACGCACAGTACACATCCTGTTACATAGTGCAGTAAACACAGTACACAGTATGCTAGAGCCAGAAAGAGCTGGAGACACAATTTAGTCCAATAGTTCAATTATCACAAGGATTTTGTAAATATTCAATTAAAAAGTATATACTACTAATCAAAGGAGATAGCATATCATAAACATTCATTAAATTGTAGCTCTAATTACCGCTAAGGCTAAAGTTTACCTCAATTGGTAGAGTGCTGCTCTGCTTTGAGGCCCTGGGTTCGACCCCAGTATCAAAAAAAAAAAAAAAAAAAAAAAAAGGAAGAGGGACTTGGCAACCCACTCCCAAAACAATCCGCCATTGAAAGCCCTATGAAGAGCAGAGAAGCACTGACATAGTACTGGGCATGGCAGTGTCAGGAAGTGTTTCATCGTGTTGTACATAGGATCACTAGGAGTCGGACCAAACTCAACAGCACCTAACAACAACAATAACATTATTACTGTTAGTCAAAAAACTAATAATAATAAAATATTTTAGGGGTATCTAATGTATGCCAGGAAACATGTTGAACGAAGAGAATACAATGAACAAGATAGACTTGGAGCCTGTTCTCTCATGAAGCTCACAGTCCAGTTACTGCTGTTAGGTGCCAATGGGTGGGGTCCAACTCATAGCAACCCTAAGTACAACAGAACGAAACACTCCCCGACACTGTGCCATGCCCAGCATTGTCAGGGGTTTTCTGCTATTTATAGGGTTTTCAATGGCAGATTGTTTCAGGAGTGGATTACTAGATCCTTCTCCTTAGCCTGCACCCTGCTTAGCTTCCAAAATCAGGTGGGATCAGATGCCAGGGTGCTATGGCTACAGACTACAGTGTAGTGGGGAAGACAATTATAATAGTGCTTGGTAGGGCTAGGCAGAAGTACAGAGGGACCTGAGGGAACATAAAGTGGGCTCACCCCATCAGTGGACCAAGACAGACAACTAGTTGGTTTTCTAGGCTTTACATACCACAAGGCTATAGAGTAAGAGTTTGTTTGAATAAAGGGGTTCATGATTAAACAAAGTTTAAAAACTTGACCTAGTCCAATCTCCTCTTTTACCTAGAGTAAAACTGGGCCCAGAAGAGGTAGATTAGTCACTTACGGCAATAATATCTCAAGTTAGTCACAGGCTGGGATACCTGCTTTCAACTCTAACTTGACCTGGAAACTACTTACTGATCTGCATGATACAGCATCACTCTGGCAGATGAGCAGGCACTGAGGGTGAACAATCCAGAATTCACACATGCTAGCAAGGAGGCCTGGCTGGCCCCTATTGGGTACGGATGCATTTTCTACCTTACATCCTACACTAGCTCTTTGTGCCAAGGCAATTCCTATAATTCCTCTCAGAGTTGGCCAGCCACACCTTTGAGGAGAAAATTACTGGCTCTGGGAGTAGCTTGGCTTTCTTCTGAGTCTCTTTTCTGGACTCATTATCCACCTAACATCCTCAGTTACCCTTAATATGGCAAATTGTGAGGTAGAATGGAGCTTAGCCAATCATCACGGCCCGTTTAATACTTGGTCTGAGCTAGTTAGATCCATCTCTCATTCCTCATGACCAAAAGTCCAACAGAATCAAATTATCAGTAGGCTAAAGGACTCATACAGGAAAACACACACACGCACACACGCACGCACGCACACACATACACATGCGCACACACATAATATTCTTCTGGCTAATTCCTATTTTGATACCCTCAGAAAAGAAATGCTGTTTTGTGTTTTGGAACTGGGACTTTTATATATAAAAAGGGAAGTTTCCAGCTGGGTATAGTGGAGCATGCCTATAATCCCAGCAACTTGGGAGGCAGAAAGAGGAGGACCATGAGTTCAAGGCCAGAGGCAGCCTGTTTAATTTAACGAGACCGTCTCAAGATAAAAAATAAAAAATTCACTGGGGATGCAGCCTGGTGGTAGAGCACTTGTAAAGTAGTGCAAGGCCCTGGGTTCAGCCCTTAAGTACCACAAAAAAAAGAATCTTGAAAAGGGGCAGTTTCCTTTAGTAAGATGAGTCTGAAGTTTGAGTTTTCAAACTGAAGGAAAATAAACACTTTGGAATCTGGAAGCATGGATGTAAATTTTAGCAACAATACTTAGTAGTTACAAACCCTTAGCATATCTCAAATTCTTGGAATTTTAGTTCCTCCATCATATATGTTGTTGTTGTTCTTGTTGTTGTTGTTGTTAGGTGCCATAGAGTTGGTAACCAACTCATAGCGACCCTCTGTACAACAGGGGAAACACTATTGTCAGTGCTTCTCTGCTGTGCATAGATTTTTGGGAGGGGGTTGCCAGGTCCTTCTCCCAAGCCTACAGCTTCTGGTGTTCCCAGGCAGTCTCCCATCCAGGTACTAACCAGGCCTGACCCTGCTTAGCTTCCGAGATCTGACAGGATCGGATGCCACAGGGCTATGGCTGCAGGCCCCATCACATATAGAGAATGCTAATAAAACTTACCTCAATAATGGAAGGTTCAAAATACTCTTCTGAATCATAGTCACCAAATACATCAATGTTTACATATAAGATAATTAAGGCCATATAATTTTAAATAAACTACCCCATAGAGGATAACTAGTAGAGTCAGAAATAGAACTAAGGGCATCAGTTTAGCATGGACTAACTCAATACAGCACAGGCAGACTTGGGTCAGAATTTGTATTTCCTTACTCACAAGCTGTGGAATTTTGGGAAAATTTCTTAACTTCTCTAGCCTCAGCCTCCTCATTCACAAAATGGGGTAATACCACCTAACTCACAGGGTTGCTGTTAGTAATAAATGAGATAATATAAGTAAAAGGCTTTGAACTGCAACAGTTGGTTAGGGTAAGAACTCAATAAACAGTATCCTTTTTTACTGGTAGCTCAATCCTACACCCACTTCTCTGGAGCAGGAGAAGCCATTACCTAAGTGTAAAGTACCTCTCAACTTCTTGAGAAAGTAATAATGAAGCCAGATTAAAAAAAAAAAAAAAAAAGAGAGAGGAAATATGAATGAACTGCTATTCCACACTATACATCATCCTGACATCTGATTTCAGAAAACGTAGGTATAATATCCTGCAGAATAAAACATACCCCATCCTACCCATTACTCTTTTATAATCTGGGCTCCACAGCTGTTGTTGTCAGGTGCCATTGTGTCGGACACGTGTCCGACTCATAGCGACCCTTATAGGGTTTTCAATAGCTGATTGTTTCAGGATTGCCTGGGGAGTGGATTGCCACGTCCCTCTCCCATTTTTGCAGTGCTAGGAATCAAACTTGGGACCTCAAAGACTGCAGAGCGGCACTCTACCAATTGAGCTAAATCCCAGCCCAGTTCCACAGTAGAGTCTATTAGTTAAGCAGAAAGGGCAACAGGAGAGCAACTCTGATATCACATGCAAATCACAGCTTTTTGTAAACTCAACCTTTAATTTTTCAGCTGATTCCCATCTTTATCAATAAAGACTTCACTGACTTTCCCTGTCAGACCCTGGTACTTGTCTCTTGTGCCTCACTGCACTTGTTATACACTTTCATTATAGCAATTATCTAGTAATACTGTAATGTGCTATTTGCACGTCTCTTCACTGGATCATAAATTGGTAAAAATCCTGTCTTACTCATCTTTGAATTCCTAATGCATCACACACAATTGTTGCTGTTCTTAGGTGCCATTGAGTTGGTATCTGACTCACAGCGACCCTATGTACAACAGGTGAAACACTATTGTCAGTGCTTCTCTGCTATTCATAGGCTTATCAATGGCGGATTGATTATTGGGACCGGGTTGCTGGGTCCTTCTCCCAAACACAGTAGATCCCCATAATTACATATTAAATGATGGATTTCACCTTGTCTTTCACTAGCTAAAGCTGAGCAGGAACAGCAAGGAAGGTACTACTAGAAACACACACCAAAGGTCTTCCAGACCAGACTTCTATTTTTTTCTGGAGCTTGAAGAGGATGACTGTTTTCTGAGTTCCTTTTTCAAACAAAGAAAAGGATAGCACCCAAACAACATTTCCAAACAACAGATTGTATTCTTTCTCAGAGAATAAAGCAATTAACAAAGTTTCTGGAATGAATGCTAGTAGTTTCATATAAAGTTGACCTACAGGCATAACACTCTGGAAAGTGTATTATAATACTGGTAGCTCTTAAGGCCTTAAAACAATAAAGAAAAACTAAGAAGCAAAGTCTACACTGTAGCACCTTGGCCCCCAATCTCAGAAGCTAAGCAAGGAAGGCCCTGGTTAGTACTTATATAAGAGATGAGAGACCACCTGGGAATACCTGGTGCTATGGGCTTGGGAGAAGGACCTGACAGCCCACTCCCAAAACAATCAGCCATTGAAAACTCTATGGATAGCAAAGAAGCACTGACAATAGTGCCAGGCATGCCATAACGTCAGGTAGTGTTTCGTCTTGTACATAGGGTCACTATAAGTCGAATCCAACTCAAAGGCACCGAACAACAACAAGAAGCAAATATCAAAAATGTCTTACTTGAAAACTGTTCTTTTCTCCTCTTCCAAAGTGTCTGCTCTTTCTCAATGAATCCTGATATACGTAACCAAATCTCTCTTTGAAATAGTTAACAAATCATAAATAACTTTAATATAGTATTTACTCTTTTCAAAGTGCTTCCAAATATATCTCATTGAAGAAAAGCTAACTATAATCATAGAAACTTAAAGCTAAAAGGTGACTTGCAGATCATTTCTACAACCACTTCATCTCACCAACCAACTGGTATCCAAACACCTCTATCCTCTAGGGACTGGGAGGCAGGGGACTATAATGCTTAATTCCTCATTGCTCTGACCTCATCAATTTCTCAGTCTTGTCTCCTTCACCTTAATAATCCCAATCAGATAAACCAACCAAGATACCTCACCACTAGGCAATAGTCTTTGATTCCTAAATCTACTTCCTCTATGAGCATCATCACCAATCTTGCCCACTCTGTTCACCAAAAGCATAGCCAAAAGCCTCTAAAATCCGTTGTCTCAGAGATCCCACTGGTTCCATCTCTGACAATGAATCTTCTCCCTCCTACTCCTCTTTGTTGCCTCTATCCACATGCTGTCACATACAACACCACAAGCAACTCTAACTACCACTGTCCCTTTGACCTAAGATTTTCCCTTTCCTTTCTCACCTTCTCTGCTTCTCAGCCCTGTCTTTTCAGTTTTTTCAAGCACCATGTTGTCTTCTTCCTAGTGATTCTTTCAAGAACTACTGGTAATTCAATATTCTTGTTGTTAGGTGCCCTCAAGTTGATTCCAACTGATAGCAACCCTATGTACAACAGAATGAAACACTCCCCAACACTGTGCCATGACTGGCACTATGTCAGTGTTTTTCTGCTATTCATAGAGTTTTCAATGGCAGATTGTTTGGGGATTTTTTCCAAGAGTTGGTAGTCAAGTCCATCTCCCATTTTTGTGGTGCTGGGAATTGAACATAGGGCCTCCAGTCCTTAAATGCCTATTCAATAGGTAAAAACGACATACATTCTCAAGTTCACCTTTAAGGAAGTCAAGAGAGTGATAGAAATAGAGAATAACTTAACCTTTAAGATTCAACGACTCTAGGAAGACTTCCCTAGCCCAAACTGAATTGGCTCCCTCTTCTCAGAACCACCATTATATCTCTGATGCAATGTCTGTCTCCCACCACTACACTGTAGGCTCTATAACCGGGAGGGCCCCTTATATTCCTACCACTTAGCCCAGGACTTGGTCCAAATGTGAAAATGTTTGTTCAATGAGTGAATGGACGAATTCCGGTATAAAATTATTCATTCATCCATTCGTTCTTTCATTCGTTCACCAAAACTTTACGGACCACTCACTGTGTATAAAGTCCTAGAATGAAAAATAAAATAGTACCTACCTAAAAATAAGTCAAAGCTATAATACTAGTAGATTAGCACTGTTCCTCAGTCTGAGTCCCCAACCCCCACGCGAAACTTAAAGAGTCCTCTCCCACAGCGAAAACCTGGCCTTCCCTTACAGAAGTCCACGCCCCTCCAACTCTCAAGCAGGCTCTCAGCCCTTTAGTCCTACCTTAGGACCCCCCAGCTAGGAATCTCAAAATCTTAATGCCTCCGTCCCTCTGGCCTCCCTCGCGGTCCTCCATCTCCACAATCAAGGATACTGCAAGTCTTCTACCCTCTGACCACCTCTTGGTCCCCGAGTCTGGAGTCCCTCTGATTACCCTGAACGAGAACCCGCCCCCCAGTCAGCTACCTCTTCCCTCTCAGGATCCTTCTCGTCTCTCCTAGGACCCCCTTCTCCAATACCTGACTTCTCCTCCCTTCACTTTCAAGCTGAGTCTCCCCTTTCCTTGCCTCTCAACTCCTCTTACCTCATCTAGCTCGCGTTCCGCAGCAGCACCTCCTCCAACCTCTACCTCTACCACAGCCGCCATCTTCGCGGCTCGCCCCCTCCCCCGGTCCCCGCGCGAGCCAGCTGCTTCCGCCGCTCATGTGCTTCTAGCCAATCGGCGCCTCAGACTACAGAGGAGAGGGTGGAGCGTCAAGACGGGCGGAGACCTGTCAGAGACCCAGAGACCGTCGACCTGGTGCTCGGTTCAAGATTAAAGAGAGACAGTCTCCCGTGCACTTCCAAGCTTTGGCGAGGAAGCGTTCTTGGAAAACGAGAAATTGAGTTCTTACTACTTTTAGTGTAAATAGTTCACCAACTCTCTCCTTTGGCTCTCCAAAAGGGAGAATCCCTAAACGGGAACTTTAGCGAAGCTCCCTCACTTGGGCTCCCAGAAGTGAAGCGCGTGAACTAAGAACAACATTTCCCAGGCTGCACTGAATCTGACCCGGAAGTTTAAGTCGCCCTTTCGCGGGGAGAATTGTAGTGCGTGAAAGTATACATAAGAGCACATGCAAGTGTATTTTTCTGGATGTAGTACCTGCTGTCTTGTCTCCATGGGAGTCGTTTTTCAGAAACAGCAGTTGCTTTAAGCCCCAGAATGAATTCCGGAGCTTCAGGAGGCCAAGAGTGGAGTTCGGGGTCAGAAGGCGGAGGTCACAGGGCCGATTTGGCGGGAGAAGGAGTTTGTGGTCGACGATCTGAAGCAGCGGTGACTCCTTGAGGTCGCAGGTGAGAGGCATTGGGATCTGTTGATGGGGGAGAGAGGGTAGCTGAAAAGGAAAGCAGGTGACTATCAAGGAACAAGAGCAGCCCGTACGGAGTCTTCAACTTCAGAGCCACAGAGTGCTGAAGAGATTGGCGGGACTAGTACCGCCTCCAGACTCTGCTTTTTGCTTGGCTGTCACCCCAACTTCATACATCTCGTTACTCTTTGCTATCCCACAACCTGCGTCCCCAGCTCCTACCCAGCCCCCCCCCCCCAACACACACCGGTTATAAACCTTATTCACAATGCTCCACTTCTCTTATACTTTAATAACTAATTTTCAACACCCTGTTCCTTGTACATCTGAATTTGATACTTTGCAAGTCTGTAGCCCCAGTCCATACACCCCCTGGGCGTCCAGGCTGGATCTATCAGGTGCGTAGGACTAGGATGTTCTGTGGGCCCACAAAACACCTGGAATTCCAGTCAACATTATTCTGGGGCCAGCAGGAAGTTACAGGGTAATATTTATACCACCTGTATCTCATTTACTTAAAAATAATTTTTATATGTTAAGCTTATAAACACTGTATTCTCTTCACCCCAGATTGGTTACTGTTTCCTCATTTTTAAAAAGAGATAAAATAATACAGATAAAAGTTAAGTTAAAGCTGGGCGTAGTGGCCCACACCTGTAATCCCAACAAGCAAAGGCAAAAGGATCCGGAATTCCAGGCCCGTCTAAGCTACATGGTGAGACCTGTCTCAAGACAAAAAATAAATAAATAAATAAATAAAAATTGAATTTAATCTGTGTCTTTTACTCTCAGGTCCATTATCCTTGCGCTCTCCCCAGAAACAACTTTTGTTATGAATTAGCTGTGTGTTCTCCCAGTCCATTAAAAAAGTGTTTTGGGCTGGGAGTGTAACTTAGTGGTAGAGCACTTGCTTAGCATGTATAAGGCTCTGGATTCTGTCCCCAGTATTGGGGAAAAAAAAGAAAACTCCAAAAAAGTTTTATGTGTATGCATAAACAATATATTGTATTGCATTTTTTCTTTTTTTGTGGTACTAAGGATCAAACCCAGGGTTTTGTGCATGCTTGACAGGTGTTCTACCTCTGAGATATACCCGCAGCTCCTTATTTTTTTTAATGAACATAAATGCTGTTTTCTATGTATTATTCCATAACTTAATGCTTCCAGTATAATTCTGAGGTCTGCCTCTGTTTATATATATTTACATTAATTCATCTTTACCGTTATGTCTCTATTGTGTGATATGTATTGTGGGATATAAAGATGAATGACTTAAGCACAGTTCACACTCTTGGGAGTTCACCTACATATAAACCCAGTATTAACATACTTAATATATTATTTTGTACTTGCCACTCTATTCTCTTGAGGTTATATTCCAGTTGTTTAACATTTCTTGGAGTCTCAATTAGGTGGTCTAGATTTGCTCCCTGCCCATCACCTGTACCAGGCTCTATTAGTAGAGAAACAACCATGAGTCCTTTATTTTTTTTCTTCTGTTCTCTTCTTCAGGAGTAATGTGAAGATTCTTGTTCTTCTGGAAGCTCACAAGACCAAAACATAGGCAGTTGCAAAGTGGTAACTGAAGACATTTGGGGAGGAAGCATTTTTGTCTTGTACTTGGAACAGCTAGTAGGCTTGCCATGGCTCCTGTGAAGATAAGCCATGTGGTATCATTTTCCTCTCAGGTATATTAGTCAGCAGACATGATTTTTTTTGTTGGTGGCTGAAAGGAGTGAATAAAAGTAGATTCACCAATAGCTTCAAAGTAGCTGGCAAGGCCCTTGGCCCAGAATTTGTACCAGGGTCCCCAGAAGGGCAGTTTGGTTACTCTGTCATTGAGAGCAGGTGTTGACACTCAAAGTCATCCTTGACCCATGAGGATATGACAACCACCATTAAATGTGAACTCTGTTGAACACCATGTCGTATACCTGTAATCCTAGTAATTTGGGAGGCTAAGGCAGAAAGATCACAAGTTTAAGGTAGAGGCAGCCTAAAAAAACTTGCCAAGATTCTGTCTCAAAAAGTGAAAAAGGTAGGCTGAGGGTGTTACTCAGTGGTAGAGCACTTGCATAGCATACACAGGCTCTGAGTTCTACCCCACTAATACTGCAAAAAAATTAATTTAGCTGGGCATGGTGACTCACGATTGTAATCCAAAGACTTGGGAGGTAGAGGCAGGAGGATCTCAGGTTTAAGGTCAGAGGTAGCCTGCATAACTTAATGAGACCCTGTCTCAGGATAAAATATACAAAAACACAAAAACAAAAACAAAAAACAGGCTAGGGATGCAGCCTAGTGGTGGAGCATTTGCAAAGTACACATGAGGCCTTGGGTTCAACCCATAAGCACCACCAAAAAACAAAATAAAACAAATGTTATCTCAGCCTTTTCCCTAAAAGTTCTGTAATTCCTGCTAGATCCCAGTCCCTGGGCCCAGGGCTGATGCAATATGAGGATTCTTAGGGGCTTCTCACCCTTTCCTCTGCTGTCATTGCTATACCCACTTCTCCTCTTCTCCCTTCTGTTACTCTGGTCTTTCCAAAGGGTGCCATTGGCATCTTGGGGGCTAAATCTGGATTTTGCAGCAATATCACTTGCATGGTGGAATATTTAGCATCCCTGTCCCCCAGATCCTAATGACATTGCTTTCTAGTCACGATGACAGTTAAAAACATCACCAGACATTTCACAAAGACACTTTTAGGATGCTGAGGAACTAGTATATTGGCCCATATTCTCAATGAAATAAAATTAACATTACACTTATCTTCCTTATCTTTGTGGTCAGTCTGAACAGTTCTCTTCATAGACTCTTAGCCTTATAAAATGCTAGAAAATATTAGCTATCTATCATTGTGGTTTTTAAACTTTACTCTATGGGAACGCACTTCTAAAAGTTGAAAGGAATGAGGATAAGTATGTCTGTAGCCCTCTTCTCCAATCTGTGCTTATTTCTGCACTCTTAGCCTTATAAAATGCTAGAAAATATTAGCTATCTATATTAGCTATTAGCTCTGCATTTTTATAATGAATAAAACACACCTACTCCTTCCCTCACCCCTCCCTCACTCAAACACACACACATGCATGCGCGCACATACACTTTACAATTTTAAAGGGAAAGGTTTTATTGCTGAAACAAAAAACATAGTTAAAATATGAGTCTAGTCTTCCCTTTCAGTTATGAAGAGATTTAGATCCAGAGAGAAGATAATTCCCCTCTCAACCAAAAAATATTTGACTTTGGGTTAGAGAAATTGGAATTTGTATCTCAATAGCAGTATTAATCACTTTGAATAAATACATTATATCTACATAGCAGTTGTAAGCTTAGAATAAAAATCTTTGTCCTTCTGCCAGGTGTGTTGTTGCATACACTTGTAATCCTAGCACTCAGGAGGCTGAGGCAGAAGGATCATGTGTTTCAGGTTAGCTTGGGCTACATAGCAAGAACCTGTCATAAATAACTTTTGCCTTTTTTAATCTCATAGGATTATTATGAATATAAATAAATGTCTATGAAAACATCTTACAAATAAAAGGAATTAATATAGTATGGTGGTTAGAAGCTGTGTTTTCAGCTGACCACAGTGACACACACCTGTAATCCCAGCAACTCAGGAGGCAGAGGCAGCCTATATAATTTAGCGAGACCCTGTCTCAAGATTAAAAAAAAAGGCCTGGGAGTGCAGCTTAGTGGTAGACTACTTACAAAATATGCATGATAGTATCACACACACACATAAAGGCTGTGTTTTCAGAAACCTGGAGTTCAGCTTTGGTTGGTTGTTTAGCCTAAGGCCTTGGGTAAGTTTCTGAGCATCCCTAAGCTTCCATTTATTTCTCTGTTAATGAAGAAGTAGTAATAGTAACCACTTAAGAGTCATTATGCAGATTAAATGAGGTAGTCTGACAAATGAGGTAGAGGTAAATGGTATCTATAAATTACTTTGCCCATAATACCTGTGTTCTTATAGATTCCCATCTGGTGCTTCTCTGTCATGTTAGGGTACCTCAAAAGGTTTTGGATTATAGGGATTCCTTATTCATGGGCATCCTTTTCTCCCTTGGGCTCAGTAAGGTTCCTGATTTTCTCCGCCTCTCTCTGATTTAGGATCCCAAATATCCTGTGGAGAACTTGCTGAACCCAGACAGTCAGAGAGGACCTTGGCTCAGATGCCCTCAAGACAAGAGTGGGCAACTGAAAGTAGAACTACAGCTGGAGAGGGCAGTGCCCATTAGCTATATCGATGTTGGTGAGTGAGTTCTCTGGGGCCTGAAAAATTGTGAGAGAAGATGCAGGAGTGACATTCTCCTCTAACCCCTCCTCTCAGACGTCTCAATTCCTTCTGGCTGAGCAGCCTTCTAGAATAAGCCCTGCCTGAGTATGTAGGAAAAATATGGTCTTTGCCCTTAGGGCAAGTTTGATATTGAAGAACCCCAAAGTCTCCATTCATATAGAAGGTGCTCCTTGATCTAGGTATGGTGGCATGCACTGTAATCCCAGCAATTTAGGAGGCAGAGACAGAAGGATCGCAAGTTTGAGGCCAGAGACAGCCTGCATAATTTAGCAAGACCCTGTCTCAAAACAAAAAGTAAAAAATGTTCTGGGGCTGAAGCTCAGTAATAGAGTGCTTGCAAAGCATGAGTGAGAACCTGGATTCAGGCCCCCAATACCACAAAAAAAAAGTAAAAAAGGAAAGAATACAGTGTGAATGGTGTTCCCTAAGTTATGCAATGTGCCTGCCTTTTGTCTGTGTGATCTGGGTAAAGTCTTAGGACGTTGACATAGTTAATAAATGCCAACAAATAGAATCTCAGTGCACAGAGAAACAGCAAGTCTCCTCAATCACAGGAGGGTTTTAGACTGGAAGGACTATGGTGAACCTTCACATTGTCATTTCAGTGAGTTGGGGTCTCATCCCATTTCAGTCACTGGTTGCTTATGTGTCTCCACACGTCACCAGAGCTTGCTGGCTTCAAGAGTAGAGTGTCCTCTTACCCTCTTACCCATGTTGTATGCAGTCATTCCATAATCCTTACCCTTCTCTCAACCTTTTGTCCTCAGGTAACCATGGCTGTGCTTTCCTGCAAATTGATGTGGGTCGTTCTTCGTGGTCCTTGGACAGACCTTTTGTGACCCTGCTCCCTGCAACCATGCTGATGTCCCTCACTGATTCAAAGCAGGGGAAGAACCACTCAGGGGTCCGGATGTTTAAAAATGGTAAAGAGGGCAAAAGCAGAAAGTGGGGAGATGTTCCTGAGAAAAAGAAATGCAGTATAAACAGGGATATATGTGCTGTCCTCTGTAGATTGATTGTGGGAGGGAATCTGTGCAAGGGCTTTGTTATATCTCTTGGGGGAATAGGGTAGTTACTGAGTGGTATCCTCATGTGTGAGATTTGCATAATGAGTGCATGATAGCTGGGGATATCAATGGGCTATACTTTATACCTTGTGATTTGCTAGAGCCTGATACACAACACATTTGTTGATTACTGTGTTTTGGAGAGCTTGTGGTTTTTTTGTTTGTTTGGTTGGTTGGTTGGTGTTTTGAGACAGGCTCTGGATATGCAGCCCAGGCTGTCTTCCAGCTTATGATCTTCCTGCTTCAGCCTCCCAAGTGCTATGATTCCAGGCATGTGACACCATGTCTGGTGATTACTATGTGTTTGTTTGTATAAATGTGTATGAGTGTAGATTTAGGATAAATACATATATAAGTGGTGGAAGGCTATATTATAATTATATTTATGTAGCATATAGTGTTTCCTGATTTCTCTTTATGCAAATCTCTATGTTCACTGGACACTGGAAAAGATACATAAGATCTAATTCCTGCATTCTTGGAATTTACAGTAAGGACTTATCTGTGTTAAGTTGGAGGTATTGGTAATGTAAAGGAACAGTGATATTTAGAGGGGCATGAGGTGGGGGGGATGAAGTATTGACCGGATAGTGTTAGGAATTGAAGGTGTGAACAATGTGTGATATTGGTGGAGTTTTTGTTGTTTTGTCTTGTTGAGACAGGCTCTTGCTATGTAGTCCAGACTAGCCTCAAACTCACTATGCAGCACAGGCTGGTCTTGACCAACTTGCAGTCCTCCTGCCTCAATCTCCTAAGAGCTGGGATTACAGGCATGTGCTACCACTCCCAGCAGTAATATTGGTATTTAATACTGTAAGTGAATGAGTGTGAAGAGCACATAGTAGTACGAGGGAGGTTGAAATCTCATGGTCCAGGAGGACTAATATCTCAACTAGCCCGCTAGGCAAGTAGTCTGCCCAGACCCCAGCACTGTAAGTGCATCTTATTAAAATTAGATATTGATGAGGTCCTTAGAGATATAGAATGGGGTTGTGCTCAAGCTAGGAACAGTGCAGAACCATGTTGAAGTGATGATCAAAAGACAAGGAACTGGATCTACGAGGGCCCTGACAGACCTGCTTGATATTACCATTCTCTGAGCACCAAAATCTGAGGGGGGCATTTATTAATGATCTCTCTTCTTCCTTCTGTTGGCATATACTATATGTAGCCTATCTTGCCTTTTCTTTCCTTTCTTCAGTACTGACCTTTCTCCCTCTCATTAATGCATTTCTTTTCCCCCTATTTTACCTCTTTTTCTCTTGAGATGATTTCCTGGCTCCAGCCTCAGGAGAATCATGGGATCGCCTTCGTCTGACATGCTCCCAACCCTTCACACGTCATCAGTCCTTCGGCCTGGCCTTCCTGCGGGTGCGTTCCTCTCTGGACTCTTTAGCTGACCCAGTGATGTGTCCCTCAGCCCCTGGGAGCTCTGGGCTGAGCCAGGTATGTACAGTGGTGGAGCAAGGATTTAGTGTTTTCCCTCCCTTTGCAGGTTTCTGATTAGGAAGCTGGTGTTTGATTGAAGGATAGGCCCACACACATCCACACACAATACAAACACAAGCATCAGTGAACTTGCCACCCTTTCTTTCAGGTAGGGATGGATTCCTCCCCTTCAGCACTCTTATAGGGGGAAGCTGCTAGTGAGTGAGTCTTGAATGTAGTGCACACAAAACTGTTAGACTATTTGTTCTTTAACCATAATGAAATTCTTTTTGGATCCCAACTTAACCTCCTACTCATTTGTTATTTCTGGGTTCTTTGGGATCTGTCACTTTCCTCATACTTCTTTCAGCACCTGAAAGCCCCCCAAGGCTCCCTTACTGTCCCTCTGTTATTGTTGCTCCCTTCTCTGCCTGTCTTGCAGAGATATGACCAGGCTGCTCATTTGTCCTCACTATATTCCTCAGAAAATAGATGGGTTTCTAACCTTAAGGTTATATCAATTTACTTCCCCTTTCCTCAGCCAGTTTTGTGTTTACATTTTCTCTTTAAACCTATTCTGACTCTCTGTTGTTTTCGTGTCACTGGTATCTTCAGTTATCTTTCCACGCCAGTAACTTTCACTGCAATTCACTCGCAAACAAGTACGAATGTGTAATCCATCACACAAAGCTAGAATCATAGAATTTTAGAGGTAAAAGAAATTCTTAGAGATCGTCTAGACCCAGCCACTTCGTTTTGCATCTCAGATGGGGAAATTTTATATATTCAATGTCATATAGCAGGAAACAACAGAATAGGGACTAGAAATTAGGTCTCCTGTCATTATACCATCCTGCATCCTATGCACACAGTACATGTCTTAAGAACTTCAAATATTTGGCAGCCAAAAGAGTTTCAGTTCACTCTTCTCTTCCTTGAGAAGATTATGTCCATGTCTTGGACGTGTACTATGATTCTTTCCTTAAGTATTTCTTCTGTTTTCTGAGCACCTGGGCTTGCCCTAAATCATGTACTACCCCTGACCCCTACCTAAATCAACTTTCTAACTTTGTTTAGACAAAAAAAAGAACTCTAATTCATAGGCATGAATCTCACCAAGATCACTTCTGTTGAGGCTACTGAGAAAAAGAAGAGACAACATCAGGAAGAGAAAATGGAGGCAGGCAGAGAGAGCAGGGGTGGGTGCTTTTGTAGTCCAGCCTTAGAAGAGACCCAGAGCACTGAGACAAAGTAAAGCTTTGGCTGAGATTTGCTCTCAAATATGGGAAGGATTAAAAAGTATAAAAGGACTGATGGAGGCAGTTGAGCATACTCAGCCAGGCTCCAATATTGTAGTACTGGCAGATGATGTGAATGAAACTAGATCTCTGTGATCCTGTCCTTTCAAAAACAAAGAAGCTCCACAAGATTAGAGACCTTTCTGTCTTGTTCCATAACGCACTCCAGGCACTTAGAACAATGCCTGGACCAACTAGGCTATTAATGTAAGCATTCATGGTAAAAATGACCTTTCAGAGGGGAGTTGTAGATAGTCACATAAAATTTATCATCCAAACCAAGGCACTCTGAGGGCAAAAGAGAGTGCCATTAATATTTACATTAAGAGAAATTAAAACAACAAAAAAAGAAGAAGAAAAATATTTGTTTAGAAACAGCAGACATAAAGCAGGACTGTCCCAGACAAGCCAGGACATATGGTTACCGTAGTTTTAAGATTAAATAAAGGCTGCCCAGAATCTCTTCCATCTTGGCTCTCTAAATTACTCTGTGCCTTTAAGACTATGATGGCTAGCTGGGTGTGGTAGTGCACACCTGTAATCCCAGCAGCTCGGGAGGCGGAGGCAGGAGGATCGAAAGTTCAAGACCAGAAGCAGTCTGTGTAACTTAGCAAGACCCTGTCTCAAAAAGTAAAAAACTGGGCCGGGGATACAGCTCAGTGGTCCAGCACTTGCAGAGCATGCAAGGGCGAGGCCCTGGGTTCAACCTCCAGTACCGCAAAAAAAAAAAAAAAAAAAAGTGCATATGACATCAGTTCTCATAGTCCTGTTTTTTCCAGTAGTGTGGATTCTTTTTACCCCTAAAGCTTTGAGGACCATGTAAAAACCCTTAACATTGGGGAACTACATATACAAAATCAGCATCTCAGATCTTAGAACTAGAAGAAACCTTGAGAGTTTGAATGTACCTGCAGATTTATCACACACAAGTTTTGGCAGATACATTCATTATTAACTAAGTTGAGTTCCTAGGTGGCAGTGTCCCCTGGTGGTGAATCTTGATATTCCATATTTCTCCATTTTCTTCTCCCCAGGGCTCTTCTGATGTTCAGGAGTCTGGTCCTAGCCCCTGGCTGTCTAACCCTTCTATCCGGAGGACATTCTTCCCAGATCCTCAGACGTACGTAGCTGCTAGAATGAAAATCTACCAGATGCTTCTCTGATTTTTCTCCTGGAAGAGAAAGCCTACCATATTGCTCACAGGCACATAAGCCTAGTCTAGGTTATCTCAGTTACATACTTTAGGACTATCCCTATCTGGCTTTTTTGGTTAGAAGCCATTGACTTGGGTGAGCAGAATGGTGTCTATGTCCCAAGTGAAACCAAGTATTCTCTGTTTCTCTGCAGGAGCACAAAGCAAATTTCAGAGCTGAAGGACATGCTAAAGCAGCTGCAACCAGGAGCTATGGGTCGTTCAGCCCGTATGGTGCTTTCTGCTGCCCGCAGGGCTCCTCCACCCAGTGTGGCAAACCCAAAGAACAACCACAAAGAACCAGGTCCCAGTCATCCAAAGAGTGCAGGTGAAGCCCCATGATCTGCTCCTTACTGTGCCTAACAATGCTCTTTTTCTCTGTGTCTACCAATGCTTTACAGCGATGGCTCACAAATAGAGCTTCATATGGAAGAAACAATAATTGTTTGTGAAGAAGAGAAATCAAAAATTGTATAGTAATTAAGAGAGCACTAGCCTAGAAATCAGGAATCATTATCTCTTTGGGCCTCAGTTCCCTCATCTTCAGAGTGAAGAGATTAAACCAAATAATATGTAGGCCTGCTGTAGTATTAATATTCTGTGATTATCTCAGAAAGACAAGTCAGGGTGCGGGCATGGAGTTTCTTGAAGAAATAAGGAAGGGGAATAGTGTAGTTTTATCTAAGAGGAAGAAGAGATTAAAAATCATTTTGGGGTTCTATTTTGTGCTAGACATTGCTGGCACTTTTACTAACTTTGCCAAAATAATGTTCACAACAAATTTAAGAAGTATATACTGTTGTTCTCATATTATAAGAGAATCTAAAGTTCAGAGAGGTTAAATTTTCTGGGTCACACAGCTAATAAGTGACAGAGTCAGGATTTAAACCTCAAATCTCTTACTCTTTTAACTTTTCCAGGTAATAAGAAAAACAGTAGGATTCTAATTGAAAAGTTAAGAAAAGTCAGGTGTGATGGCACACACCTGTAATCCCAGTGACTCAGGAAACAGAGACAGGAGGATCACAAGTTGGAGACCAGAGGCATTCTGCGTAATTTAGCGAGACCCTGTCTCAAAAAGTAAAAAAATGGCCTAAGGGTATAGCTCAGTGGTACAGCACTTACAAAGTATGCAAGCGCAAGGCCCTAGGTTCAACCCCTAGTACCACAAAAAAAAAGAAAGAAAAAAGAAAAGAAAAGAAAATGAGGGCTGAGGATGTAGCTCAGTGGTAGAGTACCTGCTTAGCATGCACAAAAAAATAAAAAAGTTAAGAAAATGATATACCCCTTTGTTTCATTGGGAAATTTTCTAACATGGAAAGGGATTGTCATTTCATAGGACTAAACAAATTAGTGGAATAATAAGTATATCATTTCATTTCTAAATCAGGGATACTGATTATTTTTGTATAACAAATTACCTCAAAACTTAGTGGCTTAAAACAACATTTATTGTCTCTCAGTTGGTATTGGTTAGGAATCCACATGTGGCTTAGCTGGATCCTGTGGCTCTGGGTCTGTCACAAAGCTGCAGTCACCTCATGCCTTGGGTGGAAAGGATCTGCTTCCTAGCTCACTTGCATGGTTGTTGGTGAGATTTAGCTCCTCATGGGCCATGAGACCGAGGCTTCCCTCAGTTCCTTTACCAAAAGAGCCTCTCCATAAAACATCTCACAGTATGGCAGTTTGTTTTATCAGTGACCAAACAAGAAGGCAGGAGAGTGCGGGGATAGGCGGGGGAGTGGGAGGGAGGAAGGAGGGAGAGAGAGAGAAAGCAGAGCGAGTGTGAGCGCAAACATGAGCAAGCTCCCAAGGTAGAACTCACAGCCTTTTGTAACCTACTCACAGTCATGCCATGGTATTAGTCATCTGTCATCACTGTAGCAGAAAAACCAACCCAAACAAACTTATGAGGGAAGAGGTTTATTGGGAGCTCACAGTTAGAGAATCAGTCCATAATGGCAGCAGGGCCTAGGGTAGACAACTTCACACCATGACAGACCTGGAACAGAGACTAGGGCTGCTGGTCTGGTGCAAAAAAAACCTACAGAGGCCCACTCCCAAGAATCCACTTCCACAAAGCAAGAATCTCACCTCCAAAGTTTCATAACCTCCCAGGACTGTACCACCAGCTATGGACCAAACATTAAAGCACATGACCTTTGGGGGACAATTTATATTCAAACCATGACACATCCCATCACTGTGCCATATGCTGTTCATTAGACACAAGTTTCTAGGTCTGGTCCACACTCAAGGGGAGGCCTGAACACCAGGAGGCAGCAGTCAGTAGGAATCATTTTAGAGGCTGTCTACTACATAATGAAAGATGTTGTTTGTTATTTTAAGAGAAGAATGGAAGAGTACCAGCCATTTTCAGAGATCTCTAGCCTAGGCAATGGTGCTATGAAAGCATGTTGAAATATATTAAATACTATACAAGCTGGACCCCATGGTACACACCTGTAATCCCAGTGACTCAGGAGGTGGAGGCAGGAGGATCATGAGTTCAAGGCCATAAGCAGCCTTCATAACTTAGTGAGACCCTGTCTCAAAAAATAAAAAAGGGGCTGGGGACATGGCTCAGTGGTAGACTAATTGCCTACCATGTGCAAGGCCCTGGGTTCAACCCCAGTACCAGGGAAAAAAAATTAATTAATTAATTTTAAAATGTACAAAGTGTTCCATGAATTTTGAATAGCAAGATAAATGGTGTTTTTGGTTTTTGTCATCACTAATTTGACAGATATTTATTGACCATTTCTTATGTGCCAGGCCTTGTATGGTGCCAGTGAAATAGCAGTGCTCCTACTCTAATGAAGAGAGACATGTATATGTCACACAAAAAGACTTAAAATTAAAACTGTGATAAATACTTTGAAGGAAAAGTATAATAGGATGACTTGATTTAGATTAGAGAATCCTGAGAAAGGGCTTATAAGAATTAGCATTTCATCTAAGACTTGAAGAATGAGAAAGAATTAACCAGGCAAAGAGAGTAGAAAGAATAGTCTTAAAAGAAGGAGCATAATATAATTGATTCCTTTTGATAATGAGCTTGATTTTTATTTGTTTGTTGTTTTTTGAGATGGGATTGTACCGTGTATCCCAGGCTGGCCTCAAACTCATCCTCATCCTCCAGCCTCAGCCTCCTAAGTGCTGGGATTACAGGCATGCACCACTATGCCCACCCTAATGAATTGCATTTAATGAGCATTTCTAATACAGAGCGCAGAGCAGAAGAGCAAAACTCAGAGAGTGATGCGGGCAGGATAAAGAGACGGAAAGTGCAGGATAAAAGGTAAGTCAGTCAACACAAAGACCCAGATCACCTCCTCAAACTTGATTACCCTTTTGTAGCTGTTCTTCCCCCATTCTTGCTTCAGTCAGGTCAGAGGGTAGCCTTTGTCTGAGTCTTGATCTCTTAGTCTACAACTCAGGGTAGAGGAGAAACAGTCCTGGTGTATGTCATCAGGCTTGGAGACAGGCAAGGAGACAACCCTGTGGTGAACCAGAATCTGGAGAATAATGCACTGTACTTCATGGACTCCAACAAATTTAAATCTCATAGTGCATGCCTATAATCCCAGCACTCAGGAGGCTGAGGCTGGAGGATTGTGAGTTTGAGACCAGGCAGGGCTACCTAGAGAGACCCTGTTTCAAAAAAAAAAAAAAAAATGAATGGGGATGTAGGTGACAAGTAGATCACTTGCTTAGCATGCACAAGTCCCTGGGTTCTTTCTCTAGGACAACAACAACAAAAAAAAAAGGTGGTTGCTGGGGTATACAGGGACAAACAGGAATAGGGAATGACCACAAATGGGTTTGGAGTTTCTTTTCAGGGAGATAAACATGTTCTAGAATTAGATAGTTGTGATTATTCAACCTATGAATCTACTAAATTCACACTTTTTTTGCAGTAGCTTGGGGTACCACACACCACCTAAATTCACACTTTAAAAAGATGAATTTTAACTAGACACCATGGTGCTTACCTGTTATCCCAGCAACTCAGGAGGCTGAGGTAGGAGGATTGTGAGTTCAAGGCAAGAGGCAGCCTGCATACCTTAGCAAGAACCTGTCTCAAAAAAGTTTTTCTTAATTAAAAGAAGTCTGTAATCATAGCACCCTGGCATCCAATCCCACCTGATCTCAGAAGCTAAGCAAGGTCAGTCTGGTTAGTCCTTAGATGGGAGACCACCTGGGAATACCAGGTGCTGCAGGCTAGGGAAAAGGACTTGGCAATCCACTCCTGAAACAATCTGCCATTGAAAATCCTATGAATAGCAGAGAAGCACTGACAATAGTGTCAGGCATGGCACAGTGTTAGAGAGTATTTCATTCTGTTGTACATAGGGTGTCTGAGTCAGACTCAACTGGACAGCACCTAACAACAACAACAACAAAAGAAGGGATCCAGGCACAGTGTCTCATGACTGTAATCCCAGCGACTTGGGAGGTGGAGGCCAGAGGCAGCCTGCATGACTTAGCAAGACCCTGTCTCAAGATAAAAAATCAACTTAAAAAGAGGGGGCTAGAGGTACAGCTCAGTGGTAGAGTGCTTGCAAAGGATGCACAAGGCCCTGAGTTCAGCTGCCCAGTACTGCAAAAATTAGGTAATTAATTAATTAATTAAAAGAGGAGGCTGGGAGTGAAGCTTAATGGTAGAGTGCTTGCCTAGCATGCGCAAGGCCCTGGATTCAACCCCTGAGTGCTGAAGAAGAAAAAAAAAATGATATAAAAGGGTGCTTTTGTGGTATGTTCTTGGTAGTCAATTTAAAAAAATATTAAAAATCTGAGAATAATGATAGAAGCTCTGTTCTCAGATGTTCAAAGGTTAAATAACTTCCTTCAAGTCTGATGTGTCATATAGGAAAACTAAAACTTCAACCCAAGCTTTCTATTTCCACATCAACGATTCTACATTCTTTTTGTCCTGATTCTAGGCTCTTGCAGCCCTTATGGCCTGTTACTGAGGGGTGTCTAACTGATCTTTCTCATAGGCCTCTATCCAGCTTGAACTCTCAGCCAAAGAGGAGATGGGCAGCAAGGACAAGGCAAAAAGAACACAAACCCCAGGCCCAAAACAGTATTGTCCAGGACAGTGAACTGTGTCCCATTTGTGCAGGTAAGCTACTTCGGCCTAGGGTGGGGCGGGGGGTAATGTGTCATGACTAGACATTCCCTGAGGGAAAAATAGGAAAAAAGGGGCTGCTATCAAGAAACATTTGTTTTGGGCTCTGTCATCTCTTCAGCTCCCACATATGTAACTGAACTTTTGGTCAAATATAATTCAAGACAAGTCCGTATTGAGTACCTGTTCATATTGTGTCAGCTAAGCTGAGGAAGGGACATGGGCTCTACACTCGTGAGAATCCTGAATCCAGACAATATATAGCACAGTTGGAGCCAGCAGCCATGGCCCACACCTGTAATCCCAGTGACTCAGGAGGCTAAATCACTGGGATTACAGAAAGATTGCAAGTTCGAGGACAGAGGGAGTCTGTGTGATTTAGCAAGACCCTGTCTCTAAATAAAAAAGGAGCTGGGGTTGCAGCTCAGTGGTAGAACACTTGCCTAGCATGCACAAAGCTCTGGATTCAACCTCCTAGTACTGAAAGGAAAAAAAAAAATCACTGTTGCAACCAGGCATGGTGGCACACCACTGTAATCCCAGCACTCAGGAGGCTGAGGCAGGAGAATCCCAGGTTCTAGACCAGAGACAGCCTGCTTAACTTAAACCCTGTATCACAATAAAAAAAAGAAAATGCATATGTGTGTGTGTGTGTGTGTGTGTGTGTGTGTGTGTGTGTATGTGTGTGTGTGTGTGTGTGTGTGTGTGTGTATAAAAGGGGCTGGGGTGTGGCTCAGTAGAGGAATGTTTGCCTAACATGTACAAGGCCCTGGTTAAATAATAACAAAATAAATCACTGCTGGAGAGGGCCTAGAATTTCCCTCCTAATGTTTTCCTTCATGTCCAAATTCTGCTTACTCTTTAAGCCTGTGTGCAAATGGTAGTTCTTTGTCAAGGTTTCTCTGATCTTCCCAGATAATCTCTCCCAACTGAGCTCCTGCAGCATTCTTATTCCCTTGGACTAAGCACAGTCACCTTCTGCTCTGTGTCCACCTTTGTGTTCATAGCTTACCTTTACCACTAGAATCTGCATTCCATAAGGACATTCCATATCCTTAAGCTCCTAACATACTGTCAGGCACATAGCAAATAAATGTTTGGCAGATACATGATAGTATCTCTCAGGTGTAAAATATTTAAAAATGGTAAAAGTATTCAGAATGTAAATTTCCTACAAGAACAGATGCATTTTGTCAGCAGATACACCCTTCACACTTGGGATGGCATCGTGCCTGGGAATAGTCCTATTTACATCCTTTTCTCCCTCTTAGGCTCCTTCAGCATTGAGAGTCTTCCCCTGCATGCTGCAACTTGTGGAGAGACCTCCCCACTGCCCTCAGCCTCTCCCTCCTCCTCACCATCTTCATCCCAGTCTGTACTGTGGGTGTCTTCCCCAGAGAGTTCACCACCCATCTCCTGGGTCCAGTGCCCTATCTGCCAGTTGCGGTTTTCTGCAAGAGAAGTAGAAGAGCATGCCAGCATGTGTGGAGAGGTTCTTCAGGAATGAGCCATAAAGGCTTTTGGTTTTTGGCCCCCCACCTTCTGTGACAAAGATTGAGGAATGAATCTCTTGCTGGCTGAGAAGGGTTGATGATGCCAAGTTTCCTTTCTCCCTCCCTCCCCTTATTCATTCCCCCAGGACTTTGCCTGCCTGAGGGCACCTCTGGGCCCAGCTTGCTCTCCATTCCCAGTTGTCAAGGCTCTGTCACCATGGCACCCAATTCTCCTAAGAACAGCTCTATACTTTTCTCCCTCAGAACTTCTGAGGTAGAATTGGTGATCTCTCTAGGGCTTTGGGATGTTATGCAGAATGCCTTTCCCTTGGTGAGTGGTGGTACATATCCTCATGCCCATTTCCCCGAAAGGAAAATTGAGGCCTGGTCAAAAATAAAATACAACTTGACAGATAAGGTCCTGTGATGTTCAAGGAAGAGGAGAGCAAGTTCCAAGCATGATAGTGACATGTAGCATTTCATGAATCTAACTTTCCCTATCTTTTGTGAGTTCCTGTCCTAGAAGCAGGCAACACCACTGCTATGTGACTTTAGAAAATTATTTATCTTGGGCCCAGAATTAACCATCAGTAACAGAAAGAGAAAAATCCCTCTTCTTCCTCACAGAGCAGATACAGGGAGCAGATTGGTTAACCACTAAAGAGTGATTGTAGGCCCAGCTGTGAGGTCTTGGGCAAATCCCATTCCCAGCCTGCACAATGAGGTGGTTGGACCAGAGGGTCTCTAAAGTGCCCTCAAGTTATAATATTCCAATTTCTGTTCCTACCTTCTTGGGGCAACTATACATTTTCTCCCCTTTCCCAGAAGAGTTTGTTGTATAGCACTAACACCAGTTCCCCTTGTCTCCAGGGTACAGGGCAGAGGGGGAGCAGCTGGTCCTGGCTAAGGGAGGGCCCAGGGCGGGGCTTTGAGTGGATAGGAAAGTGCATGTTAGGTGCAGTCAGGGGAACAGACAGAGCAGGACTTCAGGCCTTCAGTCCTGCCTGCAGAGGTGGATGCAGCCATGGACCCCCTCACGGTAAGAGGCCCTATGCTCCCCCTACGTTCCCCCATCTTAGTCTCATTTCTAGCTGTGAACAAAACGGTAGATTGGCCTAGAGGGATGGCAGGGATGCCCCAGCTGCAAGGCAGGTGGTGGACACCCCAATATGGGTGGAAGAGTACCTGGATCCCTGAGGCTGGGCCCCGAAGAGAAGAGCACTGAGAATGGGGCTGGGCCTGGCAGAAGAGAGGGACAAAGCAGTAATGAGGGGGAGAGGCCCTCCAAAGCAGGAGAGGACAAACAACAGTGTTTGGTGGAGGAGGAGCATGTTGGGGTCCTGGCAGGACTAGAGGACTTGGGAAAAGCCAGTGCAAAGACCCTCCTGGGCAGACATGTCTGGGCCTGCCCTTCAGTGAGGCTCTGGGACCTTTGGAGGGATGAGCAGATGGAAGATGAAGTCAACAAGATGGGAGTTGGGTCCTGGCCAGATGTTGTGTGCCTGAATGAGGAATCACACTCCCAGTGTTGCCCCATCCATGTGTTTTAACCCACCCTTTCTCAGGGTACCCACATTTGACCCTACTGTGGCGGTGTCAGGGGAGGTTCTGTTATTGGAGAACAGATGTAGGGAGCTGGTGTTACCAGCGAACTGCAGCAATACCTCAATCCTTGTGTTCACTGTTTAAAAGATTTCAAAGGGCAAAGTATAGATGTGTTTTATTATAAAGCAATAGTTCACCCTTAAGAAGTGAGGGTGGGCAGTAGTTGAGATCTATTGCTAAAAGCAAAGATCTAATGTGATTCTTATAGTGGGATTTGGATCTTCTGAGGAGGGAAGAAACACCCTGTACCTGGAGACTATTTTATAAAATGGATTCATGGACTCGTCTAGTATATTTCAAAAGAATGGGCCTGTAGGTGGATGTCTTGGAATTGTCTGCCTTTGTTCATAACCTGAGGACTCAGGCAGTCATTAATCTCTATTAGGGTGTGGGGCCTGTTAGAATAATGTCCTTTCCATGTCCCAGGAGGTCCATCCACATCATGGACCTCCCATGAAAGTGGGAGCCATTTTTAATCCTCTTCTCCTCTACTGGCCTGCTAAACCCTATCTAACTACCAAACTGTTCCTCTGAAAGAGGAGGTTGAGCTGAGGAAGGGGCCACCCTGTCAGACCCAGTGTGCCATTCCCTAACATGAGAATCTACACAATAAAATGGTGAATAAGACAATTTTTGCCAGTATATATTTGGGACAAGGATGAATGTAATGGTGGCTTTCATAGAGGGTGAAATGGCTAGAAGGTGGAAGGGTGAGGGAAGCCCCAAGACAAATGGGATTGAAAACTCAGGGTCTTGCCCTCTCCTCTCCTTTATCCAGCCACAGCCCAACTGGACAGAGATTGTGAACAAAAAGCTCAAGTTCCCACCTCCTCTCCTGGGTGCCATCCAGGAGGGACAGCTGGGTCTTGTGCAGCAGCTGCTGGAGTCAGGGTTTGAGGCCACCGGCAGTGGGCCAGGTGGCCCCCTGCGGAATGTGGAGGAGGCGGAGGACCGCTCCTGGAGAGAAGCTCTCAACCTGGCCATCCGTCTGGGCCACGAGGCCATCACTGATGTGCTGTTGGCCAATGTCAAGTTTGACTTCCGGCAGATCCATGAAGCCCTGCTGGTGGCAGTGGACACAAACCAGCCAGCAGTGGTGCGTCGCCTGCTGGCCCGGCTGGAACGGGAAAAGGGTCGCAAAGTAGACACTAAGTCTTTCTCACTGGCTTTCTTTGACTCATCCATTGATGCCTCCCGCTTTGCACCTGGTGTCACTCCACTCACCCTGGCCTGCCAGAAGGACCTATATGAGATCGCACAGCTGCTCATGGACCAGGGCCACACCATTGCCCGGCCCCACCCAGTCTCCTGTGCCTGCCTCGAGTGCAGCAATGCCCGCCGCTATGACCTGCTGAAGTTCTCCCTGTCCCGCATCAACACCTACCGTGGCATTGCCAGCAGGGCCCACCTCTCGCTGGCCAGTGAGGACGCCATGTTGGCCGCCTTCCAGCTCAGCCGTGAGCTCAGGCGCCTTGCGCGCAAGGAGCCTGAGTTCAAGGTTGGTTTCTCCCACATCCTCCTGCCCTTAGTGCCCTTTGTCTGTGCTTCCATTGGGGCAATTTGGGCCTGTGGTGGGCACTCTGGGAAATGGGAAGCAGCAGAAAGAGGATGAGGCCTCCTCTCTGCTTTCTGTTCTGAGGAAGCCTGTTTTGGTAGAAAGACAATCCCACTGCACAGGGGATTTCATTTTAATGGCAGAGAGCAGTCACTATAGGGGCATCTACTCTTTTTTTAGTGGGGGAAGCTCACTGAGGGGTTGAATCCAACATCTCACGCATGCTTTGCAAGTGCTCTACCACTGAGCTTCTACCCCAGTACATTTTTTACTTTTTGTTTTGAGACAAGGTTTCACTAAGTTATGCAGGCTACTTCTGGCCTCAAACTTGCAATCTTCTTGCCTCCACGTCCTGAGTTGCTGGGATTACAAGTGTGTGCCACCACATCCAACTTTGGGGCATTGACCCATGCTGGAGGCACAACTTGTACCCTAGGGATGCTCTAGGTCTATCTGAGGGAGGAGAGAGAACAGAAATAGAAAATAGTTGGACAGACTTAGACATGACATTCAGTAGAACATGTCTCTTCAGAGTGCCTGCCGTGTGTTCCTGCCTGAAGCCCTGCGCTCTCAGCCTTGTGACCACAAACAGGGAAAGTGAGACAAGACACTCCCAGAACTTTGTTCAGTGCTTCCATGTATCGTCTTCATGGAGTTTCCACAGCCCAGGAAGCAGAGGCAGGGAAGCTGTAAATGTCCTGTTCAGGGAAGAATTCTTAGAGGAGGCAGCGCTAAGCTTGGCTGCAGGAGTGAGAGGCCTTGTACAAGTAAAGAAGAGCAGAAAAGATATTTCAAATAGGGCTGCAGTCCCAGCAAAGTCTGTCAGGTAACAAAAGTGTATGTGGTGGTGAATGCAGTCCTGAGAACACAGGAAGCAGTGCTTGGATGCAGCAACTGGTCAGGGACCTTGCATTCCACCAGTCCAGTTCATCATCACCTAGCCACTGCCGTCCTTTGTGTGCCAAGCTAGACTTGGTCCCCCTCCTCAAGATTGCCATCAGACAGGGAAATATACAAGGATATTAAAGTCCTAATGCAAGAGTGGCCTATGCCTTGTGAGCCAGGGAAGAAGCATGCTCCTCACCCAGAGCTATGGATGGACAGGAGAATGAAAAGGACCCCCTACACACCTAGCAGGAAAGGGCAGTCACTTCCAAAGGACTTTCCCTCCATTCTCACAATAGCCTGCCAAGGCTGGGAGGCAGTACAGGAATTCTCACCCCCACTTCTCAGGCAGAGACACTGAGGCTCAGACAGGAGAAAATACCGACCCAGTGTGAGACCACCTAGGGACGGTGCTGGGAGGTGACTTAGGCCCTGGAAGTCTAGCCTAGATCCTCTCTGGGGTAAAGGCCTCAGGTAAAACAGGATAGGGTGAGTAACAGGCAGCCAAGAACTGCTTTAGTCATTGCATCTCCTAAAACCAACAGCACAGGTTCCTATGTAAGGTAGATGCTAAAAAATAATAATAATTAAATGAGCACATGAAAGGCATAGGGAGCATGAGCTAAAGCAGGACAGGAAACAGGAATTAAAAAAGGGAAGGCCAAGGGACAGGCAAATGTGACAGAGGGTTTGCCATTGAAGTGACTTAGCGATGAGGCAGAGATAGCACCACATAAGCAAAGGTGACACCCAGGAGGTACTTCATAACCAGGATTCCGGAGGTGGCAGAGAAGAAAGAAATCAATGACACTAGGTGTAGAAAGTGATGGCCTGAAGGCAGGAAAGAGATGGCCTAGGCCCACTGTTTGGGGGGTGGGAGGTGGGTTGATTTATTGGGGCCGAGTCCACAGGGTGGTTGGCACACACACCTTCTTCCCTACAGCCTGAGTACATTGCTCTGGAGTCGCTGAGCCAGGACTATGGCTTTGAGCTACTGGGCATGTGCAGGAACCAGAGCGAAGTCACCGCAGTGCTCAACGACCTGGGAGAGGACAGTGAAATGGAGTCCAAGGGTGATGGCCTGGGACAGGCCTTTGAGGAGGGCATTCCCAACCTGGCGAGGCTGCGGCTGGCCGTCAACTACAACCAGAAGCGGGTCAGCTGGGCCCTAACCTGCCTCCCCCTCCCTACCCGGCTCCCTTGCCCAGTATCCCCTATTCCAACTCTAAGCAACTCCTTTTTCTGCCCTCAGGACCCTCTGAAATATGAATTCTAAGCACCTTCTATCTAAGCCCTTTAAGGCACGAAGGGAGGGTACCCAATTGCCCCTTGTTACTTTCACTCTGAGTCCCTCCCCCCTCCCCAGGCTTTGGAAGATCCATCACCCACCTTCAGACCAGCACAGAAGGATCTCATGCAGACTCTACTGAGCAACTTTGGTCCAGTCTTCTTGTCAGATTTAGGCCTCATTTAGTACAGCAAGATTAGACCAAATCTCTCAGGGATTAAATATCAAGTGATTCTTTTTTCCTCTGTCTCTTTAGACACCCTCACCCTAACCTCCCCTATCCCCTACTCCTCGCTCTCATCCCAGCCCACCAGGAGCTTAATGATTCCCCAAACCCCCTGGTCCTCCTGAAGACAGCAGACCTGCATTTCCTATTCCTTCCCTTCTCAAGACCAGACTGCTGTTGTCCCACAGACCTAAGAAAGCAGGGAACTCTGGGGGTTCTGGGACTCATATACCCAGTTCTACCAGCCTCTGCCTGACTTAGATTCAAGAATGTGGGATCAGAGAATCCAGGAAAATCTTCAAATTTGGTCTCCTTCACAGACAAGGCCTAGATAGTTGGGGTCTGTCCATGGTCACATGGCAAGTGAGTTCCTCTCTTCTGGGTTGGCCAGTGTGAGGGAAAAATGATGGTGCCAGATGTGGTGGCACAGTCTTATAATCCCAGCACTCACAAGGCTGAAGCAGGAGGATCTCAAGTTTGAGGCCAGCCTGGGCTATATAGTAAGACCCTGTCAAGAAGGAACAAGGAAGAAAGAAAGAAAATTTCAACCTCTGTGGCAGGAAGTAAGGGCTCTACACCCAACTGGCTCCTTCCTCCTTCCTGCCTGATGGCTACCCTACCTCACGCCCCATCTCTGTTAGTTTGTAGCACACCCCATCTGCCAACAAGTCCTGTCTTCCATCTGGTGTGGGAACCTGGCTGGCTGGCGTGGAAGCACCACCATCTGGAAGCTCTTTGTCGCCTTCCTCATCTTCCTCACCATGCCCTTCCTCTGCATTGGCTACTGGCTGGCTCCCAAGTCCGGGGTACTGAGAATAAGATTAATGATAACCTATTTGTAGAGTATTTGGCTTGTGGCAGGCCTGGGCTGAGTGCTTTGTGAATGTTCCCATTAGTAGCTTGACGTAGCTCTGGAAAGTACACATTATACTTCTGTATAGAAGAGGAAACTTGAGCCCAGGTAATGGAAGTGATCTTTTTATTCAGGGTACACAGCAAGTAGCAATCAGAATCTAAGCTGAGGTCTCTCTGCCTCCAAAGCCTAAGGCCCTTCGATAGCCCCACCCCAACTAAATATTCCTTGAGACCCTATTTCGAGCCAGGCTTTGTGCCTAGCACTGAGATATAATGAAGAATGGGACTTGTTCCTATTGACCAGGTGAGGAGCAGAGAGAGAATTGTCCAGAAAGCAGGAATGGTACAGGAGAAGATCTAGGGGAGGGGGACTATATAACTTCAGAGAAACAGAGAGGAGCTCCTTGCTGCTAAAGCAGACATGCCAATAGCAAGTAGTGCAGTGGGCAGGGGCCAGCTCTCCAAGGGACTTACACGCCATGTAGAATGGAAGGTAAAGCCCCAGAGGTTTTTTATTTGGGAAAGCTCCCTCTAATAGTGGTGTGAGCGTGGACTAGGGGGAGCGGGGAGAAGTCACAGAGACTTCAGAGTGCATGCAAGAGGAAGCATGTAGAGATGCCGCTTAGGTTCCTGGCTGGGTGACCAGGTCATTTTATGAGGTAGGAGGGGCAAGTTTAAGAGAGAAGTGATGAGCCAGGCGCAGTGGCGCACACCTGTAATCCCAGCTGCTTGGGAGGCGGAGGCAGGAGGATCGCTAGTTCAAGACCAGAGGCAGTCTGCGTAACTTAGTGAGACCTTGTCTCAAAAAGTAAAAAAAAAAAAAAAAAAAAAAAAAAGGCTGGGGATGCAACTCAGTGGTCTAGCACTTGCAGAGCATGCAAGCACAAGGCCCTGGGTTCAACCCCCAGTACCGAAAGAAAGAAAGAAAGAGAAAGAAGTGATGAAATTACCTTTTAACTTGGTTGAGTTTGAAGAGCCTATTGGACCCCAAGGGAAAGTTACTTTACCTCTGTGATCTTCAGTTCCTGAAAAAATGGGAATAATGCCTACCTCATATGGTCGTAAAGAAGACAACGGATAGGAAAGTATAGGTCCCGATATACAGTGCATTCTTGATAAGTGTCTGAATAAGTGAGTGGGTAAATCTGAGAAAGCAGGGTCCCTTGGGGACTGAGACGTCCAGCAGGAGGAGAGAGAACAGGCCTTTGAGAGCCAGGCTCTCTGCTGTCCCCAAAGCTGGGCCGCCTGCTGAAGATCCCGGTGCTGAAGTTCCTGTTGCACTCAGCCTCGTATCTGTGGTTCCTCATCTTCCTGCTGGGAGAGTCCCTGGCCATGGAGACACAGCTGAGCACCTTCCGCGGCCGAAGCCAGAGTGTCTGGGAGACATCACTCCACATGATCTGGGTCACAGGTATGCATGTGGGACCCTTTATTTGTGGCATTCTTTCTTGGGCCCCCCTCACTGTCCTTCAAGATAAGCACCCCAGTGGCAGGGGGGAAGTCTGCTTCTTTAGATGCCCCTGAATATATAACCAGCCCCCATTGTGTTCTAGCATACCAGGAGATCCTTCCCCTAACCTGTAATCAGGGGACCCAGCGCTGTGGCAGACTCCCTGAGCAAGGACCCTATTCTTTCCCCTCCCTGACAGCAGTTTTCTGGAAGTCCCTGTCCTCTCACAAATAAGACCTGTCCACAGGGTCAAGGGGCAACTTATCTTGGTGATGGTGGCCTACAAGTATATGAGCAGACAGGCTCTCCTGGAGGTGCAGGACAGAAAGACCAGCTTAAAGTGCTCGAATCATATAGTTTATCAAAGCCAGAAATGGTACAGTTTTGATGGGGTTGTCATGACGTTTGAGCAAAGGGACAGAAGATGCCTGGGCCACTACTTGACCTGTGGGATAAACAGTGGCAAGTATGTTCAGGCACAGCTGTAGCCTGCCAGTTATCCTGATGAGCAGCCATGAGATTTTTGGTTTTTGTGGGTTCTTTTGGCTGTTCTGTTTGTTTGTTTGTTTTGCAGTATTTGGGAGTTGAACCCAGGGCCTCACACATACTTTGCAAGTGCTCTACCACTGGGATGTACCCTCAACCCATTTTTTATTTTTTTATCTTGAGACAGGGTCTCCTTAAGTTACATAAGCTAACTCTGACCTCAAACCTGCAATCCTCCTGCCTCCGTCTCCTGAGTTGCTGGGATTATAGGCGTGAGCCATCACACTTGACCAGTGAGCAGCCATGAGTTTCAGTGCACTCTTTGGGCAAAGAATATGTGGAACCAGCATGGGCATCAATACTAGGTAGCTGATTAAGATCTGATAAATGGTGAGGTCCTCGTATGCTTCATAATGTTGAGGTCCTTGTATGCCTCATGTATGTTCAGTGTGTCATGAGTATTTGGTCTCCATCCATGTCTCTTTTGTCTAGGTTCACAAGCATATGCTGTACTTAATTTATTTTTTCAACATGTCTTCCATGTAACTAACCCATCTATACTTAATACATGTTTCATGCATTCCATCAACTTTCTTCTCTTCTATAGTAGACTCAAAATTTTCTGAAACAATTCAGCAATGCAATTTGTAAGAATCCCCAGAGCTCCCTGCAGCCTCTGGCTGGTCATCTCAACAGACTAGACTGGTGGCCCCTTCCTCAGCTCAGCTAGCCACCCCTCTCTTAGCTCTAACCTAGTTAACTAACTCCCCAGCACACCAAGTCCACTGCTCTACCAGGTCCCCAGCCCTCAATGATGGTTCAAAGGAAATCTGACCAGGACACTTTCAGGAAAGAAACAAGAGCAGCCCATGAGGGAAAGTTTCTCATCCGTTTTACTGAATTTTTATTGACCTATACTGAGTGGAGATGGAACAAATACAATTCTTCCCCTGTATGTAGGGGCAGAAAAGTGTTATAAAAACATAAAGCAAAGCTAATTTATTCATGCAATAAGTGTCTGCTGAGCCCCTACAGTGAGTGAGTTCTGAGAATAAACAAGTAAGTTAAATGTGGTTCCATCCATCCATTCTTGCATATTTACTGAGAATCCACCCCATACCCACAAGATACTCTCCTGCCATCCACCATATCATAGTGCCCCTCGCTCTGGGTATCTGCTTACTTACTTTCCCTAGAGTGCTCTTCCCTTCCAATACTGCCCCTTCCCCAGGCTGGCTCCTACTCCTCCTTCAGGTCTCAACTTAAATGCCTTTCTTTCAGAAGCTCTCCCTGACCCCTAAATCAAGGTGAAGATCCATTCCTAAACACCTTCATAACAGCCCACTTGGCCCCTAGCTCCCCAATCTTACCATTTACTACACAGTGTTTTATCTACTTGGCTACTCACCTATCTCTTTCACTAAATTATAAATCCCAGAAGGATAGGGACTATGTCTTATTTACCACAGGACCCCACTGACACATGGTAGCAGCTTAATTGTCAGGTGCTGTTGAGTTGGATCCGACTCATAGCGACACTCATGGGGTTTTCATTGGCTGATTGTTTTGTGATTGCTTTTGGAGTAGATGGCTACATCCTTCCCACATTTTTGCAGTGCTGGGGATCGAACCTGGGTCCTCAGAGAGTGTGGAGCAGCACTCTCCCAACTCAGCTAAACCCCAACCCTAGGAGCTTAATAAATACTCATTTAATTTACCCTGGACACTAGGGACAAAAATATGAATAGATGTGGTCTCTGCCCTTGGGGAGTTCCCACAATCAGAGAGGTGTAGAGGGTGGAGGACAGCCCCATGGAGAAATAGTATAGTACTCTATAGTAATAACATCACAGAGACACCAACAGAGAGCTGTGACAACACAGAGCAGGGGGAACTCATTATACCCGGTTGAGGTGGCTTCACAGAGGAGGTAGATTTTCCCTGAGCTTCCAAAAGATGTAGGAGGGCTTTCTAGGCAGGGTAAGGCTCAGTGACCACACAGAAGAACTGGCAGAGGTGGCAAGATGACCTGGCTATCAGGGCACAGTGGAGCACACCTGCAATCCCAGCTCCTCAGGAGACTTAGGCAGAAGGATTGCAAACCTGAAGCCAGAGGTAGCCTGTGAAATTTAGCAAGACCCTGTCTCAAAGTAAAAAAATTGAAAAGGGGCTGGTAGAGTGCCTGCCTAGCAGGCTCAAGGCTCTGGGTTCAGCCCACCGGGATTGAGTAACAACAACAAAATCATCTGGCTAATGGAGACCAACTCCCAAAACCCTTCCTCCCCAGTTCTGGCACTGGACCCCACTGAGATGTGCACACACTGAATCAAGATTCTATAAATATTTGTCTAATATTTATGTGTGTAATATCATTCCCTCCCAATACAGTCTCTTTCAGGTGGTACTCACTTTCAAGTGTCAGCTACCTGTGATCCTTGGTGCAGGTCCCACCAGCCTGGTACAGGTCTGCACCAGTGAGGAGTCCTTTCATATAAGATCACATTACACCTGGCTAAATTAAATGAGGTTTTTACTCCCCACCCTCATCAAAGCGCACCCCTCCACCATGATCTGGCTCTGATAGACATGTTCTGCCCCCTCCTATCCTGGCCTCTGTCGCCCCATGCAGGCTTCCTGTGGTTTGAGTGTAAGGAAGTGTGGATTGAGGGCCTGCGCAGCTACCTCTTGGACTGGTGGAACTTCCTGGATGTGGTCATCCTGTCCCTGTACCTGGCGGCCTTTGCACTGCGCCTTCTCCTGGCGGGGCTTGCCTATATGCACTGCCACGATGCCTCAGATGGCGCTGCCTGCCGCTATTTCACCACGGCTGGTAAGGATCCCTCAGCCCAGCCCTGAATCCCCCTGTCCCTCTTTTTCCTTGGCTCTCAGCCACTGCCCCCATTCCATGCTGCCCAGAGCGAAGTGAGTGGCGCACGGAGGATCCCCAGTTCCTGGCAGAGGTGCTCTTCGCTGTCACCAGCATGCTCAGCTTCACCCGCCTTGCCTACATTCTGCCCGCTCACGAGTCGCTGGGCACTCTGCAGATTTCCATTGGCAGGATGATTGACGACATGATCCGGTGCGTACTGTTCCCACTCAGAGCACCCTCCTTTCTGATGGACTCTACTCCACCTACTTCTGAAACCCCCCAGCTCTGTTGGAGCACAGGCAATCCTGACCTGCATTCTTCCAGGGGAGTAAATTTCAGAGACCTCGGAACCCAGAAGCTACAGGCAGAACTTGGAGTATAGATGTAAATGTGCATTTCTTTGCAGGGAGGAAAAATCTATAACTTTCACCTAGTTCTCAAAAAGGCTCACGACCCCAGGAAAAATTACAAACCACTGATATCAGAAAGAACCCTTGGCTGGCGTTTCTAGTCCAATCTGGCATTGTCTCTGTATCTCCTGTCTGGGCCTCAGTTTCTCCCTCGTTTTGGAAAGCTAAGTCATGTACATCCAAACCTGGCCTTTAATCCGAGCCCACTAATCCTTGGTGCTCTAGGAACCCCTGCCTAAGGTGGGACCAGTGCAGGTGTCATTGGGGAGAAATGGGTTAGTTACACTTGAGAACAGCTTCAGTTCAGCTTGGCTCAAAGGAGAACGTTGCACCCCACCTTGGGATTCTTCTAGTCTTACCTGTGGCAGGTTAAGTCATTCTCACATGTGGCTCTGACTCTTTGGTTGATAACTCCCGTCCAGTAGGAATCTCTGACTCCCAGACATCCCTGTAGAGTCCCAGCATCTCAGTCCTTCCCTAAGAGACTGAACTATCCCCAGCTTTGACTGCCTAGACTCAATACCCTATTTATTTACTTAGTTACTTATAGTACCCGTTATTCTTAAGAGAGCCTCTACTTTGCTATTCACTTTAAATCCCTTCTCATTTCCATCTCCTAATTTCTCTACTCTTGATAATAATCAAATTGAACACTTGTCAAGTAGAGAGGAAGGAAGGCCATCACCTCCCATCCCTCTTCCCAGAGCCTGGCTTCTCTAGAATGGAGATCTGATCTGACTCTTCCACATCCTACCCACTGTCAGGTTTATGTTCATCCTCATGATCATCCTGACTGCTTTCCTCTGTGGCCTCAACAACATCTATGTGCCCTACCAGGAGACAGAGCGGCTGGGCAAGTATGCTGGGGCAGAGACAGGGTGGGCGGATGGGGAGTGTGGGACACTGCAACTTGATCAGCTCTTTCTCTTTCTCTCATTTGTTCACTCAATTAATTTTCTTATTTGTTCATTCTTCACTGAGTCACTCTGTCACTCATTCATTTGTTCATTTATGCATTTATTCACTCATTTCCTCCCCAAACTTTTTAATTTTGAAAAATATCAATCCTATAAAAAAATTAAAAGAAAAGTTCATTGGAAGCGAGGTGCTATGGTGTATGCCTGTAATCCTAGCTACACAGGAGGTTGAGGCAGGAGGATCATGAGTTTGAGACCAGAGGCAGCTTGTGCAATTTAGCAAGACCCTGTCTCAAGATAAAAAGTAAAAAAGGGGCTGGAGATGCAGCTCAGTGGTAGAGCACTTGCTTAATAATGTACAAGGCCCTGGGTTCAACCCCTCAGTACTACAGGGGAAAAAAAACAAGTACATTGGACACCCATTTATCTTTTACCTAGCTTCACTAATTGTTACTATTTTCCTACATTTGTTGGACCTATTCCTTTTGTTTGTTTGTTTCAGTTGGTTGGTTGTTTTTTGCTTTTTGAGACAGGGTCTTGCTGTGACCCAGGCTGGCCTAGAACTCACTATGTAGACCAGGTTAGTGTCAAATTCCTTTTGATCCTCCCGCCTCAGCCTTCTGAGGTGGATTGTGAATTCAAGGCCACCTTGGGCTATATAATGAGTTCTAGGCCAGCCTAGGATACATAATCAGACCCCTATCTCAAATATGTATATGTGTGTGTGTGTGTGTGTGTGTGTGTGTGTGTGTGTGTATAAACATTATTTTACTCTGCCATCCTTATTCCTTATTTCTCTAATTGTTCCACCCAAAAAGTCTTAATAGTTTTTTTTTTAAATCCCATATCTGAGCCAGGTGCCATGGTACATGTGTATAATCTCAGTGATTTGGGAGGCTGAGGCAGGAGGATTTCGAGTTCAACGGCAGAGGCAGCTTGTGCAACTTAGTGACACCTGTCTCAAGATAAAAAAATATATATAAGGGGATGAGGATGCAGGTCAGTGGTAGAGCACTTGCTTTAGCAAGGCCCTGGGTTTAATCCCTGAGTACCTAAATAAATAAATAAATAAATGAGAAAGTAGAAGGAAGGAAGGAAGGAAGGAATTCCATATTCAGTCTAGCATGTGGATTGCATTTTTCTGTCATGTCTCTTTAGTCTCCTTTAATCTAGAATACTCCCCTAAATTTTCTCTGTCTTGCATGACAGATGGACCAATTTCTATTCCACAGGTAGGATTTCTTTATTTCCTCATAACTAGATTCAAACTAAGGAATTTGACAAGAATATAACCTGCAACCTGAGAGATTATTTGGCTGGTGCAGTGTCACAAACCTGGAATCCCAGGAACTCAGGAAGTAGAAGCAAGAGGATCACAAGTTCCAACCCAAAGGCAGCTTGTGTAGCTTAGAGAGACCCTGTCTCAAGATAAAAGAGTAAAAAAAAAAAAAAAAAAAAATGAGCTGGAGGTACAGCTCAGTGGCAGAGCACTTGTAAAATATGTGTGAGGCCCTATATTCAACCCCCAAGTACTGCAAAAAAAGAAAGAAAGAAAGAAAGAAACACAATCTTGGTGGTGGTAGGTACGTTCCATTGCATCATATTAGGATTCCCATGAAGTTGGTTTGTTCTATTGGTGAAGCCATTGGTCTAACAAACCCATCTATTGCAAAGGTACTAGAGAAGCCCATTTAATAATAGAGGGATGTGCTGAGGCACTAGGAGGACTGAGCTGCTTGCAGCCTTCCACCCAGAAGCATTAGCATCAATAGATGCTTTTTCCCTAAATCAGTTTCTACAATGGTGGTTTCAGATTGTGACTTTCTCCATCTTTTTTTTTTTTTTTTGTACTGGACGTTGAACCCAGGGCCTGGTGCTTGCATGCTTTGCAAGTGCTGAACCACTGAGCTGCACCCCAGCCCATGTTTTTACTTTTTGAGATAGGTTCTCACTAAATTATGCAGACTGCCTCCGGTCTCGAACTTGTGATCCTCTTGCCTCTACCTCCCATGCCACTGGGATTACAGGCGTCCCCCATGCCCAGCAATTTTCTGCATCTTTTATTTCTTCTACATTTATTAGCTGACATTCTTCTATAAAGAAATGCTTTCTCGTACATTCTTTTTAAAATATCAACATAGGCTCAAAGATTTTTTTAAATGTAATGATCTATTAGAGTCATTATTCTTTTTGATGCTCATTCTTTCTAAATATGGTCAATAATTAAGTTCTTTCATTTCTTCACTCATTCACTGTTCATTCATTCATGCACTCACTTTTTAAATTCATTGACCCTTGTAGTCATTCATTTGTTTGTGGGTTTCTTGTTGTTGAATTCATACCCATTTCCTGACACAGGACTTCTTTGTAGTAGGTCCTGTTTCTGCAAGCACAGAGGAGAAATGAACTAGGCCTGTTCTCATGCAGAAGACACCCATGTGTATAAATAAGCTCAATTTGGCATAATAAGTGCTAGGAGAAAGGAGGACTTTGTTGAAGGGTACCCAGAAGGGAAGTCCCTTCCTGTCTTGGATAGTCAGGGAAGGCTCAACAGAGAAGAGAGAATCTGGCCTCCCCCTAGAAGGTTTATGGACTTCAGAGAAGAGGCATGACCAAAGCAGGGAGGCAAGTTTGGAGAATAGCAACATGTCTCCCATGGTTGACTCATGGGAAATCTTAGTGCCAGGGGCAGTAACTCTTCATCCCAGCTTGCTCCATGGCTCCTGGTGGTATCACTCCACAGCAACAAGGCCAGGCTGAGCCCTCCAGGGCTGTTCATTCAAGGGTGACAGCTAATTAAAAGTATTTTTGCTGGAAATCTCAAGTAGGGTATATGGTAGGCATATGGCTGAGGGTAGTCAGGAGCATTTCAAGGTTGACAATCAGAGAGGTACAACAGATTATGTCAGGTTAGCATTTAGAAAAAAACACCCTAACTGTAATGTAGCCTGCAGCCATAGCACTGTGGCATCTGATCCTGTCAGATCTTGGAAGCTAAGCAGGGTTGGGCCTGGTTTGTACTTGGATGGGAGACTGCCTGGGAACACCAGATACTGCATGCTTAGGAGAAGGACCTGGCAACCCACTCCCAAAAAATCAGTCTGCCATTGAAAACCCTATGAATAGCAGAGAAGCACTGACAATAGTGTCTCACCTGTTGTACAAAGGGTCGCTATGAGTCGGACACTGACTCTGGCAGCACCTAACAACAACAATAAATGCAATGTGGAGGGCAGAATAACAACAGACTGATCCAAAGTCCGTTGTGAGGTTATGGTAATTAATACCTGAACTGGCGCTGAGATGCAGGGAATAAAATAGATTCAAAAATAAATACAACAGGAGGAAAAATAGGGTCAGGCCTGTGAGTGACTAACAGATAAACACACTCTGCTGGGTATAAAGAACGTAGATCAGGGAAGGCTTCCTGGAAGAAGTAGCGCTGGGACTGCTACCACTATGCTCCATACCACATCCTCTCCCACTCAGACCAGGGCAACACTTCCTTAACTGGTCTCCCTCCCTCCTTCATATCTTTCCCTGCTTTGTACTCACAGCAACCAACATGATCTTTTCAAATGCACATCAGGTATCACTCCTCTGCTTATAACTCTTCACGGCTTCCTATAGTTCACAGATCATGGTGAGGATCTTTGTTTTTATTCTACAATGTCCTAAATTGTCTCTCTCAACTTTCTCAGCCCATCTCACCACCCACTGCACCCCAGAACAAAGTTGTTGAAGACAGGGACTTTGCTGGTCTTGTTCACCAATGTGCCTTAGCACCTATGACCTTATTATGTGCTCAGTAAATACTGAATAACCAAAAGAATAAAGGTTGGAGCTCAGAAATGGCAAGGGGCGGGGCAGGGCTCCAAAGGGCTTCAAGGACACTGAACACTTTTGGGTGGGTCCTGGAGGAGGAGGGGGAGGAGGAGTGTGTCTGGATGGAGCCCAGCCTTCTCCCCAGCCCCCCATTTTCCTATCCTTTCCTTTTCACCCCCTGTTCTCCTGTCCCTCACTTGGCCTGGCGTGCCAGTTTCAACGAGACGTTCCAGTTTCTCTTCTGGACCATGTTTGGCATGGAGGAGCACAGCGTGGTGGACATGCCTCAGTTTGTGGTGCCAGAATTCGTGGGCCGGGCCCTCTATGGCATCTTTACCATTGTCATGGTCATTGTGCTGCTCAACATGCTCATTGCCATGATCACCAACTCCTTCCAGAAGATTGAGGTGCGTGAACTGAGGCCAGCTTGCTCCCAAGAGAAGAAGGGAGAAGAGAACAGAAAGGAGCAGGGAGCAAGGAGCGCAGACACTTAGGTTCCTGCTCTGCTCCCACGTACTGTCTTGTTCTGGGGCTTTAGGCAAATTCTCCTCTGCAAAATAAGGGTCTTAGTAATGCTGTTAGCACCTCCAAACACCAAATCTAGTACTCTTTGCACTTTTTGATGTGTGGTGGGTGGGGGACCATCTGCATCTATTATTTCTGCTACATTTATTAGCTGGCATTGTGGGAAAGTAGGTGGGAACATGAAAAGGGAGAGGGAAGGAAATAGATGGGTTAGGTTTGTGGGCTGGAGCATAGGCTGGGCAGGCGCTGGAAGATAGAAAAATGAAAGATAGTAGGGAGAGGGAAAAGACAGGGGAAAGACAGGGAAAACGTAAGTGATAAGTGATAGATGAGGTTGGAGAGAGGAATGGGGAGAACACACTGGAGAATAAGAGATGCACAGACTAGGGACTGAGTGAGCAAGAGGCCCGGGTGCCGGCAGGGTCCGTGCAACAGCCCCCTGCCTCCTGGCCCCCAGGACGATGCTGATGTGGAGTGGAAGTTTGCTCGCTCCAAGCTCTACCTGTCCTACTTCCGAGAGGGCTTGACGCTGCCTGTGCCTTTCAACATCCTGCCCTCCCCGAAGGCTGTGTTCTACCTTCTCAGGTGATGGCCTCAGAGTTCTCCCCCATGCCTCCAGCCCCCACATACCACCCAGCTCCTGCCTCCATTTCCCAAGGCCCTGCCCCCTTTTCTGACCCCTTCCCACCATCAAAACCTCTCAGGAAGATCTTCCGGCTCATTTGCTGCTGCTGTTCCTGCTGCAAAACCAAGAAGCCAGACTATCCTCCAATCCCCACCTTTGTGAGTACCTCGTCAGCTTGTCAGTCTTCCTCCCACCAGGCTCCAGCTGTGGCACCTGTCCCAGCCAGGGCGTGCACACCCCTGGCATTATCTGTCTTTCCAGATGTGTTCCCAGCAAGTCTACTCCCAATGCCCACTGTCCCACGTGGCTTCCCTTCCCCTCCTCCTGGCTCTGGTCAGTCCCTAAATTTCCAATGCCATGTTCTGCATTCGAAACAGACTCCACGCCACCTTCCTCCCAAGCTGGAAATATACCCATGCTCCAAACAAACTGGGCCAAGATGTGGTTGAATGTTTTTCAAAAATGTAGGAAGGCCAGGTGTGGTGGCGCATGCCTGTAATCCCAGCGGCTTGGGAGGCAGAGGCAGGAGGATCGCAAGTTCCAGACCAGAGGCAGTCTGCATAACTTAGCGAGACCCTGTCTCAAAAAGTAAAAAAATGGGCTGAGGGTGCAGCTCCGTGGTCCAGCACTTGCAGAGCATGCAGGGGCGAGGTTCAACCCCCAGTACCACAAAACAAAAAAACAAAACAAAACAAAAAAATGTAGGAAGGAGCCAAGTATAAATTCCCCACCAACTGGGATGTTAGGAGGCTGAAAGAGGCCTGAGAAAGGAGGCTGGGCATCCAAGGGGCTCACTTACTTCTCACTATCTGCACCCTGGCCCAGGCTGGCTCAGTATGGGAGCCCCTTCCTGCTACAGACCAGCACCATGCCTGCTCTGTAGGGTCCTCCCTCCTCCACCTCCCAGCCTTCACCACCCCTACCCTGACCTGCTGCCTTCCAGGACTGCCCTGTGAGATGGAGGCAGACCAGGGTCCAGGTGTGTGGCCTTCAGGGACAGAAACCCTGCAGACTCCCTTGATCCTTTATTTCCCCGGGCAGGACAGGGAGTAGAGGATGGCTGGGGAGGAGAATCTCTCCCGCTCCTGTCTTCCCGCTCCAGGCCAACCCCGGGGCAGGGGCAGGCGCAGAGCCTGAGGAGGGAGAGCACAGGTCCTACCGCCTGCGCGTCATCAAGGCTCTGGTGCAGCGCTACATAGAGACAGCCCGGCGTGAGTTTGAGGAGACTCGTCGGAAAGGTTAGTTGTCCCCCTCCAAGCCTGCTCCATCCTTCTTTCTTGCTCAGCTGGAACAAATGCCCCTACACAAACTCATACCCCTCGTTCGGCTGCGTTCATAGGCAGCCCCATCCTACTCTGCTCTTGGGAACCACAGCCTGCCCTGAGCAGCCCTGGTACTCAGGTACCCCTGACTCGTGTGGGTATTTGTTCTGCTCATTTCATTTAATCCCTCCTTTTCATTTAACCTGCCATTCATTTAACCTGCCATTTACTCAGTCATTCACTCTCTCATTCAACCCGTGTTCACTGCTGTGTCCTCCCTTGTTCCAGGCTCTGTCTTGGAAGGAGGGGGCTCTGTGTACAACAGGGACACATGAGAAGCTTTCAGTGTGGTGAGAAACCATCAGGCTGGGCAGAAAGCGCTTAGCTAAGAGAGAGAAGGATGGCAGCAGGTGCCACAGGACAGGAAAAACCTACTGTTGGGAGAAAGTCAGGGGACGGGAGAAGATAGAGAGAAAGCAGGTAGAATTTGAGCTGGGCTCAAGGGTGGATATGAACTGGCCAGGTGCAGCTCGGAGAGAGGGCTGCCAGGGGCAGATACATAAATCGACTCATGAAAAATGTCTGCTATGACTCTTCAACCCTTTTCTCACCCCCAAATTTTCCTTCTCTGTGTCTCCTAAAGTCGCCACTCTCCCCCCACCACTCAGATTCATCTGCCCCAGATTCTGCCTGCTCACCTGACCCCTCAGTCCTTCCAGTTCTCCTTCCTCAGAACCCCACACAGTTTGCCCCTGGGGTTTGTGGGCCAAAGCGGTTCCGAGCAGGCTCATCTTCTGAAAGACCTTCCCCTCATACTCTGCTTCCTCAGACCTGGGCAACAGGCTGACAGAGCTGACCAAGACCGTATCTCGACTGCAAAGCCAGGTAGCCAGTGTGCAGAGAACCCTGGCGACGGGAGGGACGCCGAGGCCTCCTGACGGTGCCAGCATCCTCAGTCGCTACATCACTCGAGTGCGCAACAGCTTCCAGAACCTGGGCCCCCCCGTCCCTGAGACCCCAGAGCTGACCGTGCCAGGGATTGTGGGGACCCAGGTCTCTTCAGAACCTGCGCTTCAGGCTGCTGGAGAGGCTGGGACTCCAGCTTCTGGAGAGTCCAGCCCCTCCTCCCCAGCTCACGTGCTGGTGCACAGGGAGCAAGAAGCAGAAGCGGCAGGAGACCTGCCCCCTGAGGAGGATTTGGGCACTGAAGGAGGATCGTAATGCAGTGAAAGGGTCCCTTCTGTCACTGAGTACGGCAGCCTCCTTGGGGAGAGTGAGGGTCACTTAGTAGAAGCCTATGCTGCTTTCCTTGCCTCAATAAAGTTCCTGCTGTGGATGTCAGATGCCTCTGGAGTGAATGACAATCCCTGTCTCTTGATGGGTTAAGATCCTTCCTCCACTGCTCCTGAAATAGACACTGTGTGGGCTGGGCAGAGAGAAGCAGCTGGTTCTGGGGGTCTGGGTATCCTGGGCTTCCTCAGACCCTTAGTGGAAAGAGTTCTCTCTGGCTGAGGAGCCAGGAGGCCTGGCTTCAGTACTGTCTTGACCTTGGACAAGCTGTGTCCATCTTTGGCCTCACTTTCCTCATCAGACAGCACCCAGGAATGCCCTGCCCCCTTTCCTGCCTTCATGGTTGCTGTGAGGACCCTCTGACTGATAAAGCTCTGGGTCCGCAAGTTCCTGAGTGTGAAAGGGGTCTGACGGGACTGTGTCTAGAAGTGATGAGGAAATTACTCTTCCTAGCCCCATAGTCCCTGAGCCTGGCAAGGACAGATGGGCTCATGGCATCAACCAAGCAAAAAATTCCACGTCTCATCCTGTAATACCATTTAATTGAGTTGCCATCATGGCTCTTCCATTGCTTGTCCCAGGAAGTCCCCACCACACAGTGGGACGCCCTCAACTCTGCCATGACCGGAGGTCTCCCCACATCCTGGTTGGGGAGGGGGCTGCTAGGGCTGGCTCCAGAAACATGCTCTTGCTTCTTGAGGCCATTCAAAGCCCCCTTTCTTCAGAGGAAGGTCACCAGTTCTCAAAATTCCTAAGTGGCAGGCTTTGGACTTTCAGGGCCCAGCTCCAGAGAGCCGGAACCCTTCAGGGGCCAAGAGCAAGGTCTTCCAAGAGAGAAGAGAGAAGGCCCCCTTGGAGGACGACTCTGGCTGCCCTGTTGCTGGAGAAAGACGAAAAGACGAAAAGACAGTGAAGGGGTCAGCAGGGCAAGGAGAAGTGGAACAGCTGAGGGAGGAGGCAGGCGGGAGCCTCACCTGGTTCGGTCTCGCAGCCCCGCCTCTTCTCCCCTGCAACAGACAGTGGTGTGGTGAGACTGTCACGTGGTGCCTGCCCATCCCCTGCAGGGCGCCTCCCTCCCTCAGTTGATCTTTCCCTTCACCCAAAGGCAAAGTTCTCATTTCCCTTCCCCCTCTCCACCCTAGTAAATCTTTCCAGATTGCCTATCCACTCCTGCTCCCACCCACACTGTCACTCCTCCATTCTGTCCCTGCCTCAGCTTGGGAAGAGCATAAAGTATCCTGTCAATGCCATGAAGTCTGGGTGTCCTGACATCTGAAGCCGTCCTCCTGTCCCTTCCTGTTGCGTGCCAGCCTCCTTGACCCAGTTCCTTTGACCTATTAGACTGCATAGCAGTTTCTTGAGAACACCTACAATCATCTAAGAATACTCTCGGACCCGGAAAACACCAGACCTGGCAGAACCTGAGTCCCATGAACCAAGTGGGTCTCCTGAAGGTTCTGAGGACTGTGTTGGGACATCCTGGCTTATTTCACCCACACTGGCAGTCCTACGTCCCCCATGCACAGCTTACCACCCAAATAGGCGCAGTTAAAATGGCTGCAGGTCTGATTATAGCTCCAGAGGGTCGCCAGGCTCTGGGATCTATTCTGGGAGAACCTAGTGACCAAGAAGACTTCATGGGGTGGAATCAGCACCTCTCGCTCATCAGGGAAGACAGATAGGGCCTGGATATGGGCCCCAAAGCAAGTCCTTAGAGAGAAGAAGGTGGCATTACCAAACCTGTGGGCCACTGCCTTATCCAGGGAGCTGGAGGCAAACTGGCCTAAGCGGACAGAGTCCCCCAGTCTCTTGGGCTCAAAGCGAAGGTTGCCCACGCCTCGGAACACCACCTCCCCGGGATCCCTGCTGCAGCCTCCACTGCCCCGCAGCAGCTGCAGGGCCCGGGTCAGGTAGAAATGCAGGGCCTTGAAGGGGAAGTGCCTCATGTAGTGCTCCCGGGAGCCGCCGCCAGTCCGCACAGCCTGGTTCAGTTCCCAGTACAAGGTGTTAGATGAGTTGGTATAGACCATAACGGCAATCCCATGCTGGGCTTTGAAGCCAGCGGGCAGAGTGAGCCCTTGACGCCGATGCTCCCAAGCTTCCTGGGCTGCCCCCCAGGATTCCTGTAGCAGGGCATGGTGAGCCATCTCCTCCTTTAGCAAGCGGGCTGCCTTCTCCTCCATCTCCTCAGAGCAGCCCACATAGGCGTCATCGAAGGTGTCTGGAGCCAGGCCCAGGGGCAGGACAGGAACAGCCTGGGCCTACGGACATAAGGAAGACACGAACCACACAGGAAAGAGTATACATTCAGAGCACTGGACAGGGGGCATGGTGGCAGATCAGTTCAGAAACACAGAATCTCATTTCTATGCCCAAATATCTAGTGTATACAATTGGCAAGGGCCCAAACAGGCGTAAATAACACAGGCACTGGAGTCAGACAGACACGGGTTCAAACACCACCTACTAGCTGTGGGATCTTGAGCAAGTCTCAGGTCTGGGCTTTTCTGGGCTTCAGGTTCTCCACCTATAAATTCAGGATACTTCCAGCCTCACAGGGTTATTGTAAGGATAGCATAAAAATCACTTCCTCCCAACCTAAAAGGAGTTACCTTGTCACTGGAAAGGTTCCTGCATTCAGTGGGGGTTGGGACTAGATGGCTCCAGGGGCTTTTCTGCCTCTAACATTGAGTATGCAGGTGATAAACAGGTAGCCAATGTCTAAAACCTGACCCGCTTCCCAGCCTCCTCAGATCTTTCTCTCCCATCCTTCTGGAAGCCCCTGCAGGTGCTCAGCCACCACACCAAATCATTGTCAGCCCTGAGGTTCCTGAGACCTTCCCTGCTTGAGAAGCCTTTATCCCAAACTTGGGGGTGGGGAAGGGCAAGCCTTTGTTGGGGAGAGGCCACTTGTGGCTAGGAGGTGGGAAGCGAGGAAGAGAAAGCTGGAGGCAAGGGGGGGGGAGACATGAAGGAGGGAAGATCACATGGGAGCTTGGGGTGCTGTGGGCAGGGCTCTAGGAGAGGGAATGGACCTTGGGCTCTTTGCAGGGACGGAAAGTTCTGAGATAAAGACGATTGAGGGCAGGGAAGAGTCCTTGGGACAGTTTTGGGGAGTCATCCCTCAGTCCACTTCCTCAGGACCCCAGCTGCCCCTGTAGTGGCAAGGGATGGTTGGGGAAGTTACCTGCCAGACGGAGTGGAGGCCGAAGCAGCTGAGGAAGCTCAGCAGAGTCGCCAGCATCATCCCTGGGCAGGTTTTAGGAGGGCGGGATCCAGAAGAGCCTGAGACTGGGATGGGCTTCAGTACCCTTCCTTCTGCGGCTGGGGGTCCCTGGGCCAGGACTGGGGCCCAGCGCGGCGTGGGCGGGCCTAAGTGTGGGCGGAGCCTTGGGTTTTACTATCCCCAGCCCGACCCCTAGGCGCCGCTCCGCAGACTGCCAGACGCCCCCACACTCAGCGTGTCCTGCGAGGGGACTTTTTACCACTGTGCAGGTGCAGCAGTTATGTGGCCCAGCTGGGGTGCGGAAGCAGAGCTGGAAGGAGCGATGGTAGATTCGCGACAGGCACGGGCTAGAGACTAGGCGGGCACCGATGATGCTCCGGGACTGCTGGACAAAGTCCCCAGGCTAACTATAGCCCCTGGGCGGTAACCCGAAACCTGTCTTCCCCAACGGACTTGGGGCCTGGGGAGAGGGAGTGGAGCAGTGGGGGGACTGAGGGACGAAACTCCCCGGACACTGGTTCATTCTCCAGGCCCCGCTTTGGTTCCCAACAAAACCAAGACTGGGGGAAGGACTTGGGTCTTGGTCTCTCCCTCAAGAACCCCTGACCCAGCTGGACCCAGCCCCCAGCCCGCCAGGCCAGGGAGCCGCCCGATGGTCTCCCCACGAGGTCGTGCTTGCCAAGAGGTCATCACTTGGGCGCTCGCTGATTTGCATAGTTTGCACACGGCCCACACACCGGGTGATGTGCTCTAGCATCTGAACAGCACCCACCCCCTCCCTTCTCTTTATCCCCTGCCCCTCCACATCGCATTGTTAGGGTTGGACCCGACACAGAGCCCTGGCTTCAGATTGTTAGGGTCCAGCCCTGCTCCTCACCCCAGACCCTCTCATTCTGCACCCCTCAGACTCAGATGGCCCAATGTTTGTAAACACTAGCTTTCCCTCCCACCTCCTCTGGGCTTATCTATAAATAACCTGGCTCTGAATTTTGGATGCCCAATTAAAAGTAATGGGAGAAGCAGCCAGCTGAGGAATTGCTAAGTGGCTCAGAGAAGAGCTCCTCACAGCCTAAGCCTGGAGGAGGGGTCCTGAATATCAGAATTTAAAGATGCCACCTGCTGGGACCAAGGAGGGCTTGGGAGGTTAGACCTACCCAGTGGACTCCATCCTTGTCTGGTTTATTAATTTCCCCTCATCTCTGTCCCTGTATCCCCTCTGATTGTCAGCCAACTGATCTCCAGCATCTAGAATCCTGTTTTCTCCCCAAATCCTTCCTGAAGACCAAAGAGGAAGACAAACTGTGTCCCCATATGGAGGAAGGTGTGGAGGGAGGTGGAAAGATGGCGTCCCTCCAGAGCGCTTGCTGGGAGAATAGCTTCAAGACAAGTTCTTTTGCCCCTTTCTGATGAACCTAGACCCCCCAGGGCCCCCTAGATTAGAAACCCAGGAGTCACTTCTCTGTGTACCACCATCATGAAAAACAGGACGTTGGTTGCTTATCCTGCCTGCCCCTCTCAGTGCTTGCAGTTGCAGGGACAGAAGATCCTGGTGGTGGGGCTGCGCTTGGTTGGCTGGGACAGCCCCTCCAGCCAGCTTTACTGGGATCACTGCTTTGTCCCTGCTCTGCCCTCTGGCTTTGGGGAATTGCTTCTCTCACTCCATGACCTGGAGCCCCCACAAGGCCTCAAGAGATAGAGTCAAATATCATCATGGGCCTGGGGTCCTGAGTGGAGCAGCTGGGACCTAGAACCCAGCCTCCTTGGTCTGAGCCTCTCCCTGCACCTCAGCTGAGTCTCAATACTCAAAGAAAGAACAAAATGTGAGGCAATGCCCCTGGGGCTGCGCGTGCAAGAGCCACCTCTCTTCTCCGCTTCTCCTGACTGCAGCCCAGTATCAAGCTCAGTGAGGCCGGTGGACCCTCCCCACCTCAGCTTTCCTTCCCGCTGGCCCCAGAACTTTCCTTTGTTGTGGGAGGAGCACTGGCCCAGGTCAGTCTGGGTGGAGGCTAGGGTTTCTGAGCCTTGAAGAGACATCCAGAAATAGATGGGGGAGTGTCACCTTTCTGAGCAGCTGTGGGGGGGGAGGTACAAGGGGTATGGAATTGCTAGCATAAAGGGGAAACTGTCCTTCCTTCTCCTGGTGACCATCACAGGAGACCAACACTGGCTTCCCCACCCTGGAGAAGGCCTAGGTAAGGTGCACCCTCTTAGATGCGGGGCAAGAAAAGAATTTTTTGAGGTGAAATTTGGGAAATCAGTGGAGTTTTAGGAGTCATAAGGAGAAGTTTCAGGGAACATTTGATGGAGACATTTGGGAAACCTAGAAAGGTTTGTGGACATGAGAAAGAGATTCCTGGGGAGAGATTTGGGGGGTTCGGCAAAAGCCAGGAACAGGGGAAACTGACCAGAGAATTGCCCTAAGCAGGAGGAGAGGAAGGACGGGGAGGGGCGGCTTCCATGGCTGTGGAAAGGGATCGCTCAGCGTCTCCATGTTCTAACTTCCCATGCCATCCCCCAGCACCCTGGCCCTCGCTTTGTCTCCCCTGCCCACACACTGGCTACTATGGTCAGCAGTCTACCTGCTCTGCGGTGGTCTGCGTTGTTATCTGTGCCCAGAAAGCCTCTCAGACTGTTACCAGGCACTTGGAGTCTTGTGGCACAGAAACAACAGGATTAGGTGTATCCGAGTGTGCGGGCGCACACAGATGAGGCTTCAATAGGGCTTTGGCTGGAGAGCAGAGGGAGCCGGCACCCGACCAGCCCGGGTAATCTTGCTCATCACCTTGCCTAAAGGACTTCAGGTGTTTAAGAGGGCGAGGAGGGGTAGAAATTGCAGCACTTTTCTGTGCTGCGGCTGCTGCAGCTGCTGAGAGCACCTGGGGTGGGAGCCCAGCTCCAGCCGGTGATCAGCGTGTTGGCGTTCAGGGCCGAATAGAATCTGACCCAACGGTCAAGGCACTGAAGGAGAGAACAGAGACGCCAAGTCTTTTCACCGTTCCATTCACCCGTCAGACATCTGCAGGTCCAAGTGAAGCTGCAGGGTTTATTTAGGTTTTCTCTTAGTCGTAACGAGACTCTCAGCAAACGTTCTGGGGGCCTGTGTGCTTGTGCCTGGCCTGGGGCTGAGCCCAAGTGAGTCATACCTGGCCCCTGCCCTCTGGATCTTGAAGGCCAGGAGGGGAGACAGGCACACATAAGGGTGGCATAGGATAGTTAGGACAGTGACAGAGGCTGGCACAGGGTGATGTGGGAGCCCAGAAGAGTTAGAGGGCTTCCAGAAGGAGGCACGCCCTGAGCTAAGGCTTGATGAGTGGGGAGCCAGGAGAAGGGTAGCCAGGCAGAGGGGACATCATAGCTCCTTGCCTGGAACTCTGCTCTGTACTGCAGATACCAAGCAGGGGTAGGAGGCACGAGGCTAAAGAGGTCACAGAGGACCAGGTCACAGAGGGCCCCAAAGGGCAGAATAAGGAGGCTGGACTCAGTGTTGAGGGTGTGGAAGGATATTTTGTGTTTTATTTTCTGTTCTCTCTCTTTTTTAGATGTGTTCTCATCTATTCCCTCACAATTTTCATTCTTCATTTTTACTCTGTATTTTGAGATATTTCTTCCAGTTTTGGCACAGAAGGTTTTTAAGCAGGTAAAAAATATGACTAGAGCTGTGTTTTGGGGACATTGCTGTCCCTGCTCCATAGCAGTGGGGGCTAGCTGGCCTGACAGAGGAGCTGGGAGATCCATGAGGAGGCAGGTGCAAACCTGAGCAGGGCTGGGGCAGTGGGGCTTGGTGAAAGGAAGGAGAACCCAGGAGGAGCCAGCATCAGCTGTCGACTATGGTAATGTTTGATGAATAACTGAGTGAGTGGATACCCAGGGACCACCTTGGGTGACTGGATGCATAATGGAGATGAGGTATTACATGAAACTCTTCCAATGGCAAGGGAATGGGAATCACCCTGAGCTACCTTAGGCCTAAAGACTTTTTTTTGTTGGTTGGTTGTTGCTGTTTTGTTCTTTTTTGTGTGTTGAGACAAGTCTTGCCATGTAGTCCAGGGTGGCCTTGAACTCAAGTCAGTCCTCTGTCTTCAGCTCAATCCTCAATGCATACATAGCTCAAATGTTTCTCTCTTTTTCTTTTCTTTTCTTTTTCTCCTCCTCCTCCTCCTCCTCCTCCTTCTCCTTCTCCTTATTCTTCTTCTGGTACTGTAGGGAAAGACCCAGGGCTTTGTGTGGGCTTTGCAAATTCCCTACCACTGAGATGCACCGCTAGCCCCATTTTTATTTATTTATTTATCTTGAGACAGAGTTGTGCAAGCTGCCTCTGGCCTTGAACTTGTGATCCTCCTGCTTTTGCCTCCTGAGTCACTGGGATTACAGATGGTGTCACAGCACCTGGCTTCAAATGTCTCTTCTTATTGTCTATTCTGCTACCTCTTAGACATCTATCCTTCATGCCCAGTACCTTATTGTTATAATTATAGGCATTATCTTGTACCAGAGTAGACTTCAAAAGCTTATATTGTTGCTGAGCATAGTGGCACATGCCTGTGATCCCAGCGCTTGGGAGGCTGAGGCAGGAAGATTGCTAGTTCAAGGCCAGTTCTCATTTTCCAAACCGAACTCACCATTTACTCCCCAAACCCTATCATTTATGGATTTTTTTATTGAGTGCATACTGTACACTGTGACCACAACAATAAACAAGGTTTTGAGACTTTAAAAAAATTTTTTTTAAATTTTTTCTGAGAGAGGATCATGTTATATAACCCAAACTGGGCAGGTAAAACTTTGTTAAGAAAGTAGATCTCATGCCTGGCATGGTGGTTCACACCTGTAATCCCAGCGACTCAGGAGGCAGAGGCAGGAAGATCATGAGTTTGAGGCCAGAGGCAGCCTGGAAAACTTAACAAGACCCTATCTCAAAACAAAATAAAAATAAAAAAGGTGCTGGGGTGAAGTTCAGTGGGGAGCACTTGCCTAGCATGGGCAAGGCCCTGGGTTCAACCCTCAGTACTGAAAAAAAGAGAAGAAAACGACAACGATAGGTCTCACTTGTTTTTTTGTTATACAAAAAATAAATAAATAAAATTAAATTAAATTAAAAACCAGAGTACTGGGAGCACAGCTGCACTCCTGTTCTCCAGGATGTCTCCCATGTTCCTTCCAGCAAGAAGGAGCCTCTCTCTCTCTCTCTCTCTCACACACACACACACCTCCACTTATATCTTTTGATGCTCTGTGCCAATCACTATAAGCAGCACAGACTATGCGTCAATTAAATGACATAAGAAAACTCTTGGAGGTGATAAGTTTACTATTTTGTGTAATGGTAACACACATATATACACATTTCCAAACCAGTCAAATGAAAATTTAAAAGAGATCAGTAATATCCAGAATTGGCAAAGATACGGAGAAAAGAGCATTCTCCCCCATTGTTGGTGGGAGGGTAAAGTGGTACCTTTTTGGATAGCAATTGGGCAGTTCCTGGGAACATAAGAAAATATTCATATCCTTGGGCTGGGATGTAGTTCAGTTGGTAGAGCACTTGCCTAGAATGTGTGAAGCACAGCAAAACAAACAAAAACCACCATAGTCTTTACATCTCATTTTACTTCTTGGAATCTTTCCTGTAAACATTTGCACACTAGCCAGGTACGGTGGCATGTGCCTGTAATCCCAGCATTCAGGAGGCTGAGGCAGGAGGATCACCAGTTTGAAGCCAGACTGGGCTATATAGTGAGACCTTGTCTCAAAAAATAGGATGCATATGTGTATATACACAGGTAGACAAGGATTTATATATATGAATGTTTACTGTAGATTATGTATAAGATTAAAAATCAGGGGAAAAAACAGGGCTGGAGTGTGGTTCAGTGGTAGAGGACTTGCCTAACATGTGTGAAGCCCAAAGTTTGATCCTCAGCATGAAAAAAATATTTTTTTTCCAGCCAGGCAGGGTGATGTGTGCCTGGAATCCCAGCTCTTGGGAGGCTGAGGCAGGAGGATCTCAGTTCAAGGTCATCCTAGGGTAGGTAATGAGATTCTGTCTCAGAAAAACAGACAAAAAATAGGAAAAACCTAAGTGTCCAGCACATGGTTTAACTGTACATGAGATGCACCATATGGCCATTATAATGAAGAAGGAGATATGTATGTAGTGACGTGGAAGGAAGGCAACAACTAATAGTTTCCCGAGGCGAAATGTTATAGGATGACAATAAACCCCAAGCAGGCTGCATACAGAAAACTATGCTATGTGCGTGTACATTTAAATACTGTATTGCTTGTATAAGGTCTGAGAAAGGTCCTGAAAGACATTGTTATTTCTGGTCACCCTTCCCCTCAGGCAGGAGTGTGTAAGAGCAGGAAGGGGGTTGTGCAGAAAGAGAAAGGAGAAAGAAGACTTACACTCCACCACTTTGTATGACATTGTAATAAAATAAACAGAAAAAGGAAGAAGGCAGCGCAGCAGCACTGACCCTGTGGCTGACGGTCTTCCCAGAGAGCTCCATGGGGGCCTCACAGCGCCCACCTTCAGGGTGCAGGAAGTTGCGCGCTTCCCTTACTTCCCCTGGAGAAGTGGGGGCCCTCTGTACTCTCCCTGCCCCCAGCCCCCAGGGGTCTCTAGCTGTCTCTCCCTAGAAGCAGCTGAGGGCTGGGGGAAGAGTGCTCTCAGTGCACCCCAGGACCGCAGGGAGTGTGGAGCACCCCTGGACCTCCAGGTCCCTTCTAAATCTGTCCCTGGCATTTTGCTACATCCCTGCCTGCAACTGCCCCTGTTCTGGCCTCACGTGCTGGGAGAGGGAAGCCCAGACCTCTCACCTTGGCCCCAGTCTTTCCAACATTTCCCGCACTGTGAGCTCTGCAGCACTAGATGATGCGTCACTCCTCCTTACTTGCTCCCTACATCCTGAGTTCCTACTTCCCATACCTTTGCTCTTTCTGCTCCTGCTGCCCCAAACTTCCCCTCCCCAAATGCCAGTCTTTTCTCTGTCTTGCCTGCTAATGTCTTATTCTCCTGTTCATCCCGCAAGACTCTGTTCACATCTCTTCCTCCAGGACGTCTCCCGTTCCTTTCAGTAAGAGGGCTCCTCATTCTCTTATGCACCTCTGTTTCTATCTTGTAATGCTCTGTGCCAGGCACCGGGAGTGGCACAGACTAGGTGTCAATTAATGTTTATCAAGCTATAGAGATTAGCCTGGCACAGTGGTACACACCATTAATCCCTGTGCCCCCGGAGGCTGAGGCTGGAGGATCACAAGTTCGAGGCCAAAAGCAGCCTGTGCAATTTAGCAAGACTCTGTCTCCAAATAGAAAAAAATTTAAATGGCCTGGGGGTGCAGCCCAGGGGTAGAGCACTTGCAACACACGTGCAAGGTCCTGGGTTCAACACCAAGTACAGCAAAAACAAAACAAAACAACAAAATATAGAGATTAACACTGACATTTTCCAGATGAGGAAAAAGAGACAGCAATTTGCCCAAGGTCACCTCCAACATGCAGATGCCTGCCATGCTGTCTGTGCTGCTTGTGTCTGTGAGCCTCATGGATGCGCTTCAGGTATGCTCCTCCTCCACCATCCCAGCCCAGCAGGGAGCTGGGCCATCAGCACCTTCTGAACCCCAGAACGAGGACCAGAGGGAGGTAAAGGATGCCTGATGCTTCCCTTGGGATCAATCTGCAGAGGGGACAGCCCCAGACCCTGTCTTGGGGAGCCTGCAGCCAGTGGTTCCCAATCCCCTTTCTCTCCAGCTGTGTTTGGGGCCCTTTGCTCCTCTCTCAGCAGACCAAGCCCCGCCTCCGTGGAGGGAGAGCTGGATAACAGGGCCCCCTTCTCCCAGGGGCTGCCCTCTCAGTTGTTGCTGCTCCCTCTCCCTCAGGTGCAGAGCCACCCCCTCACACGGAGAGACCTCTTTTCTCAAGAAACACCCCTGGACATGGCTCTGGCCTCCTTTGATGACCAGTACGAAGGCTGTGCAGCAGCCATGACAGATGCCCTCCCAAGTCTCAACCACACGGAGTTCCAGGCCAACAAGGTGTACGCAGATGGCTGGGCGCTGGCAAGCAGCCAGTGGCAGGAGCGCCAGACCTGGGGGCCAGCGTGGGGCCTCAGCCCCACCAGCCTGCCCCCACCGCCTCCAGGCTTCCGGAACGAGCATGGGGTGGCTCTCCTGGCCTACACAGCCAACAGCCCCCTGCACAAGGAGTTCAACGCGGCCGTGCGCGAGGCGGGCCGCTCCCGGGCCCACTATCTCCACCACTTCTCCTTCAAGACACTCCATTTCCTGCTGACTCAGGCCCTGCAGCTGCTGAGCAGGGGCCAGAGGTCACCCCGGTGCCGCCAGGTGTACCGAGGTGTGCACGGACTGCGCTTCCGGGCAGCGGCGCCAGGGGCCACTGTGAGGCTGGGGGGCTTTGCCTCTACTTCCCTGCAGAATGTTGCAGCCCAGCAATTTGGGGATGACACCTTCTTTGGTATCTGGACCTGCCTTGGGGCTCCCATCAGGGGTTACTCCTTCTTCCCTGGGGAGGAGGAGGTCTTGATCCCCCCCTTTGAGACCTTCCAGGTGATCAATGCCAGCAGACCAACCCAGGGCCCTACGCGCATCTACCTCCGGGCCCTGGGCAAACGCAGCACATACAACTGCGAGTACATCAAAGGTGAGGAGGGTGGGAGGTCAGCACCTGTGCAGAAGGTAGGCTCCCTGCATCCACCCGGGGCCTTGGGAAAGCCAAGTGCCATTCCCCGGGTCCAAGGGACTCATACGTAAATATTAAAAGCAAACCACCTAGTCAGGCACTGTGGCACATGCCTGTGATCCCAGTGACCCTGGAGGCTGAGGCAGGAGGATCGGGAGTTGAGGCCAGGGGCAGCCTGTGCAACTTAGAGAGCCCCTGTCTCAAAATCAGAAAGTAAAAAAAGGGGGATCTGGGAGTATGGCTCAGTGGTGGAGCACTTGCTTAGCATTCGAGAGACCCTGCGTTCAATGCCCCACTACTAATAAAAAGGCAAATCACCCATAGGAAGGACCACCCTGGGCACCAGCACCTCTACCTTACCCTGGTAAGACAGGCTTCGGGAGTAGAATACTTCTTGTCCCTGATGAGAACCCTGGAAGGCTGACAAGTGTTCCTTGACCAAGATAGGGGTCTTGGGCCATTTGAGGGGCAAGCACACCTGGTCAGGCTTTTCATCCAGCTGGAAGGGGAATTAATTCCTAGCCACAGTTTTGCCACAGAGGCTCCTGTTGCCAGAAATGAGTAAGAGCCCAACCTCAGCTCTTGGGAGGAGCATATTTATGAAACGAACAGGATTTGAGTGCTATGGCATGTGCTGGATGGAGGTGGGAGGTGAGACAGCAGGGGGCGCTGTGCCCCTAAGAGCCCGCTCAGGCTGTGGTCAGGCAGGTGTCAGCTTCTCCTCCCTCCCCTGGGCCTGGCTGGAGAAGGACTCAGCAGGATGGGCCTGTTCTTAACCTCCGAAGGGGCTATGAGTGCTGTTTCTGGGTGAGGCTCCGTCTTCACAGTTAGAAGCAAACAGCTGAGACCGTGGCCGTGGATAAGTGGGAGGTGGTCGGATGTGGCTCAGGTCCTACCTTGGGTGGCATCGTGAGCATGCATGAGCTGACAGATAGTGAGGAACCGGGTCAGGAGCACAAAGCAGGCCCTTCCAGAGGGGAGGGGGAAGGGAATGTGGCAAGGAGGCAAAGTTACAGGCCAGGGGAGCGGGAGTGGCCCAGAGGCAACCTGGCTTGGATGGCTGCCTTCCTTCTGGCCCCACAATTCATAGGTCAGGTCAAACGTATTTAAGGCAAGTCCCCTCCCCGGAAGGGAGCAGAATTAGGGGAAGCGCACCAGGTTTTCCTAGGGCAAGTCAGGGCCGCGCCCCCAAGGCGCCGAGGCTCCTTCCCCTGTATAGATCCTGAGGCTTGAACTCTTTGCTGTTTCTTTCCTACAGACAAGAAGTGCAAGTCGGGGCCCTGCCAGCTGGAGAGCTCAGGTAAGGGCCGCAGGCATCTGTGGGACTCAGAGCAGGGTGAAGCCGGCTGCCCTTTTGAAAGGAAACTCACCTCCTTACCAAAGACAGCGATGGGGTTGCCAACCTCTTCTAGAGGATGTTGTTGTGTAGAGCTGGGGGCGCTGGCGCAGTAGTTCCACAGGCTGCCCAGCTGGATATGCCGCACCCCCACAGGAGCCGGCCACTGCCAGGCCCCAGTCAGGCTGCTGTGAGGTGAAGGAAGGCAGGCTGCTCCCCACAGTGCCCCTCGTTGGGCCTTTTTCTTCAGCTGCAGAACCCAGTCTCTGTCACTGTTCTTAGGGCTCCCACAGGCCCACCTTTGAAGGCTGAGGCCAGGCTTGGGTTGCTGGAGGCCGGGGCTCTAGTCTAGGCTGTACTTCTCTATGACCTCTGGGCCTCAGTTAGTTTCTTTCTTTCCTTTCTCTTTTCTCTCCTATTTCTTTTTCTCTCCTCCTTTTTCTCTTCTTTCTTTTTTCAGTTTTTTGAGACAGAGTCTCACTATGTAGACCAGGCTGGTCTGGAACTTACAGCCATGCTCCTGCCTCAGCCTCCCGAGTCATGCACCACTACGTGAGGCTCAGTTTCCCTATGTAGCAAATAGGACAAGATGACACTGGGATACTTTTCAGCTGTGACTATTTCCTTGAACACCTGCTGTGCTGGGGCCTCCCTGAGCCACCACTACGCTAGGCAGGAATAGGCCCCTTCCAGGGCGGAATTAGCAGCTCCCCTTCTCCCAGCTGTGGACTTTTCCTCCCTCTGTCCTTCAAGACTCTTAAATGATAGGAAGGATTCCCAGCCTCTTCTTCGTTCCTTCAATTTCCCCTGACAAAATAGTACTCAGAGTTCCAGGCACACCATGACGTTAATCCTTGTCACACCCCAATGCTGTAGATACTGTGGTCATCCCATTCCATAGAGGGTGGAACAAAAGCCCAGAGAGAAGCGGCTACCCCTTGCCACATAGCTAGAAAGGGATGGAGTCCAGGCAGCTCAGAGCTAGAGTCAAACTCTGACCTCTCCCCCAGGATGGCTCCGACCATCCCCAGACACCACCATCTCTGTATGTCTTTGTGCGTGTGTGTGGGGGGGGGTTCTGAGGTTGAACCTGGGGCCTCACACATGCTTTGCAAATGCTCTACCACTGAGCTGCACCCCCCAGCCCATTTCTTACTCTTTGAGTCAGGCTAAGTTACTCAGGCTGCCTCTGGGCTCAAACTTGTGATCCTCCTGCCTCTACTTCCTGAGTTGCTTCGATCACAGGCATGAGCCACTGTGCCCTGCTCAATGTACATTTAACACACAACAGTCCATTGGAAAGAGGCAGGAGTATTGCCCTCACTTAGGAAAGTGAGACCTGAAACAGGCATGACTTACCCAAGGTGACAGTGAGTTAGTGACAGAAGCAGAACCAGAAGCCAGGTCTTCAGCCTCCAGTCCAGCCCTCTTCTTATTTATTTATTGTGATACTGAGGGGCTTAACCCAGTATCACAAAAAAACTGTGTATGCTTTACAAGTACTCTGCCACTGTGTTGTACCCCAAGACCCTTTTTCAATTTTTTAAATTGACACAAGGTCTTGCTAAATTACGCATGCTGCCCCTGGCCTCAAACTTGCGATCTTCCTGCTTCTGCTTCCCGAGTCTCTGGGATTACAGGCATGAGCCACTGTGCCTGGATATTTTATTTTATCTTATTTATTTATTTATTTAGACAGGGTCTCACTATGTAGACTAGGTTGGCCATGAACTTGTAATCTTCCTGCCTCAGCCTCCTGAGTGCCAGGATTATAGGTGTGCACCACCATGCCCGGCTCAGGCTTCTCTGTGTTGGGGTGATATATACTTCCAGGCACTAGAAAAGCTTAGAATTCCTCCCCAACCCCCAGTCTACCCAGCATGTGCTACCAGGGCACTGGCAGAGGAGCCAAGTTAAGCAACAGTGGATCTGCCCTCCCATCCCACCCTGCAATGCCTCCTTTCTGTCCGCAGAAGGCAGGGGTCAGACTTCATGGCCTCTACAAGGGAAACTGGGGTTATGCCCAGTCTCTCCATCTCTGTCTCCGTTCCTCCCTACATTCTTGCTATTCATCGCTGTCTCTTTTTGCATTTTGTGTATCAGTCTTTCCAGCTCTTCCCCAGTCTTTCCACTTTGGCTCTTCATGTCCTCACTTTGCTCCTAAATCTCTCTCTCCGTCTCTCTGCTTCTGTTTTCTCTGCAGCCATGAGTCAGAGCTCCCTCTCCACAGTCCGGTCCCTCCTGTTGCTGATCTGGTTCCTTGTGCTGGGGGCCTTTCCAGACAGTCACTGAACCACTGAGCCCCAACTGCACCGCTGCCACCTGGAGGATGCTGGCCACATGTGGGCTTTCAGTGTAGCCCGAATCCCTGATAACCCATCTGCAGGAACTCTGGGACTTTCTCTGACAGCTGCCAGACCTGCCAGTGGAGACACAGTGGAGAATTTGGGCATGGAACCTTACCCGGGGCTCTAGGAATGAGACTCTGACTGGAAGTGGAGGACTCCAGGACAGAAGACTTTGATTCACTGGTGGTGACTGTGGAGGACAGTGCTTGGCTATGGGACTTGCTGGTGTCAATCAAGTGCTTCACACATCCACTTGGAGGGCTCCCCCTCACTCCCCCAGGAAGTTTCTGCTAACCTCTGCCATCAGGCAGGTTAGGGGCACTGCCTCTCTGCTCCAATTGGGCTCTGGGTGTGTCCCATGCCAGACTGTGAGCTTCCTGTGGGTGGGGATTGGTTTGGAGGCACAGAGGTGGTGCCAGGAACCACATGAAAGTCAGAAATGAATTAATGCTTGTGCACGGCTGGTCCCTGCACTGCTCCGACCTTGAACTCTTTCGAGCTCCCCAGGTATCAGTGTGTGCAAATGGGGTGGACTGTGTCTAACTCCAGTTTAGGACAGAGCAAGAGAAATGGCAAAGACAGCCCAATCCCTTTCCCAGGGTTTCAGTCAAATCCCAGTCGTTTTCTTGTCAGCAAAGATACAATTTGGGCTCTCATGTGAGAGCCCTGAGATTCCTGTCTCTACAGACAAACCTGCATGCACGGGTGGCCCCAACAGGAAGTCATGATATTGAACAGGTGCTAGGCACACATGTACTTTATTATGGGCTGAGTCTTTGGGGCCAATTATCTGTATGGCCTCCTGCCCTGGAGATTAGGCCATCAATTTCCTTCCCTGAGCTCAGGGATAAGCAAGACAGAATTCCTCTAACAGCAGCCACCTAGGAAGACAGGAAATGTGGCAGCTCCGTCTCTAATAAATAACCTGCGCTCTCCTTGCTGAGAGAGCTAACTCTGAGCATGGACATTCAGTCTTGTCCCTCTAAAGTCTGTACTTTGATATTTTCTTACTTTACTTTTCTACTTTCTTTCTTTTTTTCTTTCTCTCTCTTTCTTTCTTTCTTTCTTTCTTTCTTTCTTTCTTTTTTTTTTGCAGTACTCGGAGGTTAAACCCAGGGCCTCACGCATGCTTTGCAAGTGCTCTACCGCTGAGCCATATCCCTAGCCCATTTTTTAGTTTTTATTTTGAGAAAGGGTCTTACTAAGTTATGCAGGCTGCTTCTGGCCTCAAACTTGCAATCGTCCTGCCTTAGCCTGCCTCCTGAGTTACTGGGATTACACCAAGTACTTTGACCTTGATCGTTCTTGGAGTCCCTCCTCTTTAGGAATTAGGTGAGTGGCAGTTTCTGGATCCGCCTTAAGACATGCAGACAGTAAAGGCTCTTCATGGATTGTGAAGTCAGTAGCATTGGTCCTGAAGACAGGGTGCCCCAGGCTCTTAGCAGCAGTGGGGAGAGACTGGCTGGCCTACCGAACATCAATAACCTACTGGCCTTTGCCATCCCTGCCCAGAGGTGCCGTGGGCTGCAGCAGCTCCTCGGCCCAACTCCTCACAGGGCCTGCACCAGCACCAGGAGGCTCATGACCAGGGCCATGGAGAAGAAGACACCCAGGAAGAAGCGGTCCATCACACGGGCCAGGCGCTTCCAGTCCTCATGGCGGCGCTGGGCGGCCCGGTGGCTGCGGAAGGTGCTGGCAATGGTGGCTACGTGGTGCAGTAGGGCTTCCTGGTGGCACAGACATCGTTGCTCATGGCAAGGGCCTGCAGAGGGGCCAGCAGGAGGCTGGGGGCTGGGGGCTGACTCAGGGGGTTTGGACTGCCCACAGGGCTCGCCTCGCTCCCGCACACACAGGCCTTTTGCAAGGTGTCCCAGCAGGAGGGCACGAGCCCAGGCTGGCACTGGGCGGGCACTGGGACCACAGTAATGCAGGTTCATGATTAGGATGGTGAGCGCTGTCGAGAAGGTGACCATGGTCATAGTGGCCATGTAGTACTTCCCTGCAAGAGAGAGAACCAGTTTTGGCCCCAAACAAGAAATTTAGGGTCCTAAACTTCCTTGCTGCCTCCCCTCAAATAGGAGGAAGTCCACCATGAAACTCTCAGGACCTTCAATCCCAATGGACAGGAGGAAGGAGGTCAGAGCCAAGTTTTCCCCGTTCCTTGTTCCTACCATTGTTGTCGGAAGCTACCACCTCCCTAATTGTCCTCACTTGCTGGAGGCACAAATAGTTATGGGCATGATCTGGGCAAGACACTGATTCCTTATGTACAACCAGAATTAT
>VMDO01007904.1:68215-88014 GCA_007922755.1 Pedetes capensis
ATTTTTTTTTTTTTTTTTACTTTTTTAGACACGGCCTCGCTAAGTTACGCAGATTGCCTCTGGTCTCGAACTTGCGATCCTCCTGCCTCTGCCACTGTACCCGCCTCTGCTCCAATATATTTTGCTCATTATTACCATATTGGGGACACAGCTCTCCCTCCATCAAGGCCTTGAGAAATGATCGCCTCCTTCCTGGCCCCCAGTGGCGAGGGGTGTTCTCCGGGAAACGTGCCTGCTCCTTTGCCTTCAACCCCAAGCTGAAGGTACACACGTGGGACACGCCCTCTCTCACCCACTGACGCGTGCACCCAAGCTCTCGCCCTGCAGAGGTCCGAGCCCGCGCCCCCGCCCCGTGGACGCCCCTGCAGGCTCACCGATGAGCGGCACGCTCTCGGCCGGGGGCATGCTCTCGGCCAGGATCAGCTGGAAGACGGTGAGCGCCAGCAGCACGGTGACTCCCAGCGACACCTTCTCACCCGAGTCAGCGGGCAGGTGGAAGGCGAGCGGGGCGAGCAGGGAAATGAGCACGCAGGGCAGCAGCAGGTTGCAGACGTAGGCAGCGGCGCGGCGGCGCAGCAGCAGGGTGAAGGTCACGTCGGGGTAGGGCTCGGAGCAGCAGCCGTAGGTGAGCACGCGCCGCCGCGCCGGCATCCCCAGCACGCGCCACTCCACATTCTCCACGAAGTCGGCCAGGCCGGCGGAGGCGCCGCGCGGCCGCACATCCAGCTGGTGCCCGCCGTGCGTCCACGACCCGAACGTCAGGCCGCAGCGCTGCGAGTCGAAGGGGAAGGCCGACACGTCCACGCGGCACGAGCTGCGCGTGATGGCCGGCGAGTCCCAGCGCACCACACCATCGTGCCGCACGACCACGTTGGTGCTGGCCAAGGCCACTGGCTGGGTGTCTGCCCTGCGGACAGGCGGGAGAGGGCTCAGCCCGGGCCGTGGAGGTCAGGGCAGCACCTGAAGGGACTCTGTGCCAAGGGGGCGCCTTTGTGGCCAAGAGGATGGAGTGTGCTTGGTAGAGGGCACCTCGGCCTTTGAGGGTATAGAAGGGGCAGCGCCTGAAGGGCCCAGAAGGGATAAGTGACCTAGCCCAGGGTAGAGTCACAAGGCGTCTGCAGAGCCTGGTGATGGTGCTGGGCGGCTCAGTGACCTTGGGAGTCATCTGCAAAACTCTTTAGAGGGGCCCGGAAAGATACGGAAGGGCATGTATTGGCTGGGAGACACAGAACTGGAAAAGATGGCATAAAGGAATTCTCCACAGTGCGCAGCCCCCGAGGAAGAAAGATGTCTGAAGTCCTGAGGCTCAGAGCTGGTCTGGAAGGGTGGAGGTGCCATAGAGAGGCACTTGCCCCCCAGACACTTCCCTTTGAGAGACAAAACTGGCCTGGACTACACAGTAAGTTCTCAGGAGACATTCAGCCTGAGTTTCAGCCTGAGTTGGCCTGGCACCACCTAAAGTGGAAGTGCCATGGAGGGGCCATGCACTCCTGGCAGCTTAGAAGGGTCCCAGGGGAAAGTTTTCCAGGGCAGCATAGCAACCAGATCAGGTGGTAGGGAGGGGCATCAGTGTATGCGGGGTCCTCAGGGCAACTCTACAGAGGAGGACGAGAGGGGAGGGACACAGGCAGGCCCTACTTGTTATAGAGTACGATGTCTGGCCGCCACACAAGACTGCTAGGGATGCGGATGGCGTCCAGGCCACCATAGGCATTGGGGTCCCATCGTAGGTAGGCATCTGTCCATTCCTGCCGGATCCATAGGTATAGGGTCAGCACCTGGTTCCGTTCGTCCTATTGGGTGCAGGGGGTGGACACCTGTATATAAATACACTGGCATCCTTGGTAAACTCACCTATGGGGCTCTGGTCAGCAGCCACAAATCAGATTTGCTCATGCAGTCCAGTTCCCACTCAGGCAGGCCTGACCTTCATGTTTGACCTTGGCAGGTTCTTCCCTTCACTGGGTCTCAGTTTTTTTAGTAGCTCTATGAGATGATAATCCTTGCTTAGCAGGGATTCTGTGTATAAAGTGTATAAAGTGGTGGGCACACAGTGGGCATCCAACAGTTAGTGGCTGCGACCATTGTTGTTACTTTAGTTATTTATTTCAGTACTAGAGTTTGAACCAGGGCCTGGTACATGCTAGGCAAGTGCTCCACCACTGACTCACACTCCCACTATCCCCTCCTTTTTTGCAGACAGCCTTGCTAAGTTGTATAGGCTGCCCCTGGTCTTGAACCTGCAATCCTCCTACCTCAGCCTTCTGAGCTGCAGGGATCACAGGCAAGTGCCACAGTACCCGGCCATTATTGTTAATACAATGTAATACAGAAAAAAGACTTGCTGGCAGAATAATCCCAACCTCTCACCCATTTGTCACTTGACACTATTAGGTAATGCTCCATAGCTGTACCATTACTGTAACGCACCATGTCGATGATCTGGGACAGTGTCACTTCCAGGGTCACATTCAGAGTCTGGTCTGTGTCTGCCACAGGTCTCAGGGCACTTGTGTAGTTGGCAAAGAGGTCACGGAACAGTTTATGGGCCAGTCTGCCCTCAGCTCCTAGGCACTCTGGAGGATCAGTCAAAAGCGTTGACCATCTGTGCCCCAAGTCCGGGGCCTCTATACAAACCCTTCACCCTCAACCCTGCCATCTGTTCCACTGTCTCACAGCCTCGTGATAATCTCTTGATATCTGCATCTTGTCCCTCTGGCTGCAACTCTAGTTACTCCCTCTCTTGCTTCCAGGGATCAATGAGGGAAAGGCCGTGGACTATTTTATCTGGAGCAATACTAGCCGATTTCTTCCCTCCCCTTCCCTTGCCAAAGACCTGGATAGAGGAACCAAAATAGGCCACAGAAGTCCAAACTTTCACCCAGGCATTCTGAACCCCATTACCTTCTCCTTCCAGACTCTGAAACCTGTTTCCAACTTCATCTGCACTTCAATTTGGTTTCCCCAAAACTTCTAATGTTTGGAACATTCCCTCTTCTGCAACCAGTGACTGGTTGGTTTGGGTTTTTTTGGAGACAGGCTCTGGCTGTGTTACTCAGGCTGGCTTCAGACCTCTGGGCTCAAGCCATCGTTCTGCCTCAACCTCCCAAGTAGCTGAGATTACAGGTAGTGCCACCTCTCTCAGCATTCTCTCCTCTGAAAACACTCTTCCCTAGGCTTTCATGACACACATTTTCCTCAGTCCCTGACTTAAATATTGTTTCACAGAATCCTATTTTTTTCATTAACCTTCTGCTGAGTTGCAGACCTGTATATACTGCGATCCACTCCTCAATTTTTTTAAGTTAAATTTAATTTTTGCAGTACTTGGGGGCTGAACCCAGCCAGAGCCTCACACATACATTTTGTAAGTGCTCCACCACTGAGTTATACTCCCAGTCCATTTATTTTTATTTTTTATTTTTTTAAATTTTGAGACAGGGTCTCGCTAAATTACATAGACTGCCTCTGGGCTCAAAACTGCAATCCTCCTGTCTCCGCCTCCTGAGTTGCTGGGATTACAGGCATGAGCCTTGGCACCCAGCCCCACTCCTGAATTGTTTATAGGCATTGTAACTCTGTAGGTCCAAAATAAGAACTCACTTCCTTCCTGCCCCATGCTCTGAAACTTTTTTTTTTTGGTGGTGGTGGTGTTGGGAGTAAAGCCCAGGGCCTGCATGCTAAGGATGCACTAACACCTCTAGCCCCTGAAACCTGCTGCTTACACTGTGTTCCTGACCTCAGTAAGTAGCACGTCTACTGACCTCAGGAAATCTAGGAATCATTCTTTACCTCCTCTCCCTTGTCTTCCCCTCTGCTATCCAACCAGTTTCTAAATCTTGTCAGACCCTCCTGATCACTCTAGGTTTTTGTTTTGTTTTTATTCTTCAGGGGGCTGAACCTAAGGCCTCACACATACTTTGCAAGTGCTCTCACGGGGCTTCACCCTGAGACGACCTCACTAAGTTATGCAGGCTATCTCTGGCCTTAAACTCACTTCCTGCCTCTGCCTCCTGAATCACAGGGATTACAGGCATGTGCTACCATGCCTGGTTAGACATCTTGAATCCATGTCCACTCTCTCCTCTCCAGCTCAGGTCCTTTCCTCCCTTGCTTGGACCATGACAGCAGCAGCAGCAGCAGACCCCTTACTGTTCCTATGCCTGAAGCTCACCTTCTTTTACCAACCTCCTTAAACTATGGTTGTTGTTTTTGTTTTGTTTTGTTTTGGTTTGGTTTTGTGCTGGGGATTGAGCCCAGGGCCTTAAGCATGCTAGGCAAGCACTCTACCACTGAGCTCCATCCCCTGTTTTTTTGCTTTTTGGAGACAGGTTCTCACTATGTAGCCTAGGATGGCCTTGAACTCTCCATCCTGCCTCAGCCTCCCAAGTGCTGGGCTTATAGGCCTGCACCACCACACCCAACTTCTACAAACTTTTAAACATGTAAATCTGACCAGGCCAGGGCCTGCTTAAAACCTTTCTTAGCACCTCACTGGCTGCAGGATAAAGCATTAGCTTGGCGTTCAAGGCCCTTGTGATTGGCTCCTTGGACTTTTCCAGCCTGATCTCTGGCAGTTCCCCCATCACTGCTCCCACCCTAGCCAGAGCAGTCACCTCTCACCCATCCTTCATGCTCCCCTGACAGAGCTTTGTTCCCAGCACAAGTACTGAAGAGAAAGAGAGAGACCACATGGAGAGAGCAGCAATGCCTGGAGAGGCCAGGGCTGGTTCATACCTGTAGGGAGAAGGAGCAGGAGCAGAAAGTCCAGGCAGAGGTGGTGGCTCCCGGGCCCCATGGCCCTACCTCAGCCAGAAGCAGAGCAGGTCTCCTGGCCAGAGCTAGGGTAGCAGCAGGCCCAGCTGGCAAGGATGGTGTGGACAGCACCTAGAAACCGGAAAAACCGAGATCTCTGATGCCCAGCTACCCTCTGCTCCAGGAGCCCGGAAGCCTTTCCAGTTCTCTGACCATCCCATTTGTACCTGCCTGTCAGTGTTAGGACCTGGTCCTGGCAGCTGCTGCTTCTCGGCCTCTGCTGGCCTCAGCCTCTGCCTCTTTCTATTCCCCATGTTTCTCTTTGCATTCTGCATTGCTTTGGTTTGTTCTTCTGTAACTGTCTTGGTCTGTCTGTCTCCCTGTCTCTTTCCACTCCCTTTCTCCTACTTCTTTTTCAGCCCCTCTGACTTTGGGCCTCCATTCCCCATACCTGGACTCTAGGTGACCCTGCTGCTCTCAGCAGAACAAGGGGCAGGAACTCTGTCAGCCCTAAAGAGTCTGAGGCACAGGACTGTGGCCCCTCCCCCCTTGCCCTTTATATTAGCTTAATTACAGGCTTGGAATACCTGTGCCCATGGAAACAGAGCAAATGAAACTGATATCTCAGGCTGCTGGGACCTAAATTATTCACATTTGGAAAAGCAGCACTCAGCCTTAGCTCAGGAGGCTCATCCTGGGGGATGGGAGGGAGGCTGGGGTCAGACTGTGCACACTAGTGTTTAAGTGTGTGCAGGGTCAGGCCCTGTAGATGGGAACCATCCCCACAGCTCTGCTACCATTGCCTACATCATGGAGGCACTTTTAGACCAGCAGCTCTCCTCCCAGTGAGGGGCTGACCACATCAGGCCAAGGTGCTTTGTGCCAAGGAAGCTCCACTCTCCAGAGTGGAGTGGTGCTGAGCCTCAGGCCACTCCAGGGGGCCCCATAGCATAGAGGAGAAGCAGCCCCCAGCTTTTCCTCAGAGTCCTGTACTCATTCCAGTCTGACACTCAGTCTTTCCACAGTGTCTGTTGCAGCTCTGGGTTCTTTGGGTTGAGACAGGGTCTTATTATGTAGCCCAGGCTGGCCCGGAACTTGCTGTTAGCCCAGGGTGGCTTTGAAATTGTGATCCTCCTGCCTCAGCCTCCTGAATGCTGGGATTACAGGCATGCACAGCACCATGTTCAGGTCAGCAGTTTTTGAGATGTCTGACCTGGGCAGGATACTGAAACTCTCTGGGTTTCAGTTCTCTCAGTTTGGATAATGGGATTAACAGTACTCATCTTGAAAGTTGTAAGGGTTGCTGGGTGTGGTGCCACACATCTGTAGTCCTAGCACTCAGGAGGCAGAGGGAGGAGGATCATGAGTTTGAGGTCAACCTGGTCTACACAGTGAGTTCTAGGATAGCCTGAACTACATAGTGAGATCAGTCTCAAAAAAACAAAGTTGTAAAGGTTAAATGTGATAATCATATGGTGCTAACACACAGTAGGTATTCAACAGTATTTGTCATATGGTGCCGATGAGTTAGACACGATTGCTTCAGGAACACACAGAGATTCACAGGGATTTACAGTGCACAAAATTTTGATTATTTTTGTCTCAGTTGGCCAATTGACTGATCAACAGTTACACATACTTCTCCAGCAATCATATCCATAGCCATGACTTCAGCTACTGTGGTATGCTAAAATTCCTTTTCTCCAGGCCACTTCTTCTCCCAAGTACTAGATGCATACATTCATCTACTTTCCCAACATTTCCCTCTGGATGTCAAACAAGCATTTCACATCATTTCAAAATGGAACCTCTCATAAAACCCAACACTTAGCCAGGCATGGTCGTGCATGTCTGTAATCCCAGCTACTTGGGAGGCTGAGTTAGGAGGATTCCAAGTTTGAGGGCAAACTGGGCTATAAAATGAGACATCTCCAGAAAAAAAGTCTAAACATACTTTCACAATATAAACTCTCAGCAAAATCAGAATAGGGGGAACCACTTAATAATAAACATCTACAAAATATGTGCAGTTAGTACTATACTTAGTAGGAGAAATTAGCAGCTTTCTCCCTAAAATCAGAATCAGGAGGATCAATCAAGACAGGGACAAATGAGTGGGGTGGGGGCTGGAGGACTGATATAATGAGGTTCATGGTCATACGAAAGGAGAATGATTAGCCCTTCCAAAATTTCTGCTTTATGTTGACATGATCCAACTTGTTCCTTTCAGGGTCTGGATTTTTTTTTCTTTAATTGTTTTTGGAGACAGGGTCCCTCTGTGTAGCCCAGGCTGGCCTTAAACTCACAGTCCTCTTGCCTCAGCCTCCAGAGTGCTGGGATTACAGGCATATACAACTGGCTCATTATTCCTTTTAATGGCAAAATGATTTGGGCAGAATGCAAATACTCATAATAAAGGAGTGGCATGTAAACTATAATTGGAATAATGTATGACTTAAAAGGAAGGCTTGGGATTGGTAATGTAGCTCAGTGGTATAGTATGTGCATAGCATTCATGAAGCCCTAGGTTAAAAATCCTCAGCATGAAAAATACATACATACATACATACAGTTTTAGAGGTTTTATAGCAATATAAAAAATCACGTAATATCATATTAAGTGGAATATAAACTACCAAAAGAGAGCCAAAAGAGGTGAGTAAGGAATCAAGAACATGGACTTTCTAACTGGGTAGGCCAGACTAGGAGCTCAGTTCCCATTTCCCTTACTCATGAACTGTGTGAGTATCGACAAGTTCCTTAATTTCTCTGAGCTTTAAATCTTTAATTTTGCAGACTGCCTCTGGCTTTGAAACTGTGATTCTCTTGCTTTAGCCTCCCAAGTTGCTTGGGATTACAGGCATACACCGCCATGACTGGTCTTTCTTCTTTTTAAAAATGTGGATAAAACAAGCTGGACTGTCTTGAGTCTTAGGTAACGCATACAAAATTGCCAGGCAGAAATCAAATTAGGAGCTCAATACATATTAATTTCTTTAAATTTTTTTGAAATATTTCTTTAACATGTTCAATGTGTTTTGGGGCAAAGATATTAGGTTAAAAAATTACAAATGAAAAAGTTGGTTCACAGGTTATTTTAAGGAAATGTTATGAAAAAAACCCCATTAACTAAACAATTGATACTTGGTGTCTCTAATTTGAAAATGAGATCACCACTCATAAAAAGGTAAGAGGTACACAATAATGAAATGATGACTCTTGGGCACAATTATTAAGTGAAAGGTTACTGAGAAACTTTATGAAGGGTGAATCAGGCTGACAACACCTGAATCAATAATCTTAACATCACTTAAGGTGAGACAGCCACACATATCTTTTGAAGTGATAAGTAAACAGCACCACCTATGAAATATTCATGAAAAGGGGAGGAAGGGAAGGGATCGTTCTCTAGATCTAACCAAGTTTATTAAAGTAATGGAGATTGGGGCACAATGAACCACATCTAGAAGCCCCATACTCCCATTCTAAAAGACAAATGACACAGTTACTTCAACAAATAAAGGGAATTAAAAAGATGGAGGGGTGACTTTTAGGAGATCAAGAGAGACTTAAGAGATTTATTAACCATAAACTCACACTTTGCATACATTATAAATAATGAAACAAGTCAACTGTAAAAACTTACTTCTGAGACATTTGGGGAAAATTTGAAGATGCAATGGGTATAGGGATTACTGTTAACTTTGTTAGGCATGACGATGTTACCACAATGATGCTTACAGTTTTTAGAAATCTTAGATATTATATGTGGGAGCTAGATCAACCTTAAAGAAAAAAATGTTTATATATACACAAACATGTAAACAATCTTACATATCTACCCTGGGCGCGGTGGCTCACACCTGTAACCCCAGTGATTTGGGAGGCAGAGGCAGGAGGATCACAAGTTTGAGACCAGAAGCAGTCTGCATAATTTAGCAAGATCTTGTCTCCAAAAAAAAAAAAAAAGAAAAAGAAAAAGAAAAAAGAAAAAAAGAAAACTATAAGTGGACCCAACATGACGGGGGAGGGGACTGGACTAATGGGAAGGGAAGACGATAAAGAGGGAGAGAACAAGTACAAAAAACAGGATGTAACTATAAAAATCCCATAATGAATCTCACTATACTATATGTAATTTAAAAATCATACTATTATAATTATTCATCATTATTGATAATACTAATCAGAAAGTTTTTGTATGTTGTTAGGAGAGATGTAAATGTCAACATCCAGGTTTTGATGACTGCACACTGTATATATGAGTAGAATTATCACTCTGTACCCCATAAATATGTAATTAAAATACTACTGGGAGTAAAGATGAAAGAAGGTTGGAAAATTATATTATATGTGGGCTGATTATACTATTTTACTTTTGTGTAGGTGAACATTTCCACAAGCATTAAAAGACCCTTCAGGAAAGCCTAAGAAATGAATGTTTACAGCAGAAGTTAATACTGATCTCCAGAAACTTGATTAAAATTTAAGAGTTGTTTATTGAACTAATTTTCTGAAAATACAAATTAACAAAACTGAGTTAAAGAGTAAAACATCTGTGCTGGGCACAGGGGTGCATTCTGGTAATTCCAACAACTATGGAGGGCTAGGGCAGGGGGATCATGAGTTCAAGGCCAGAAGTAACTTATGTGACTTAGTGAATCCCTGTCTCAAAATAAAAACTGAAAAAAAGGGGGGCTGGAGGTGCAGCTCAGTGGTAGAACACTTGCCTGGCATGTGAGATGCCTTGGGTTTAACCCCCCAGTACTGGGAAGGGAGTAGTAAAACACCCAGAGTTCTGTTATATTGATATTGGTAGTAATAGAGAGTTTTACTAAATTATGTAAGTTATTTTGGATACTGTAATAAGACTGTGGATTCCACAGCTCTGATGAGTCTTGGGAAACTTGTTTCTGTCTTATACTAAAAACATTTAAGAAAAATGTTCAGGGGGACTTGGGTTGTGGTGGCACACAACTGTAATCCCAGTGAACTGGGAGGCGGAGGCAAGGGGATCTTATGTTAGAGACTAGAGGCAGTTTGTGTAACTTGGTGGCACTTTGTTTCAAGATAAAAAGTAAAAAATGGGCTGTGGGTACAACTCAGTGATAGAGCACTTGCAAAGCATGCATGAAGCCCTGGGTTCAACCTTCCCCCCCCAAAAAAAAAAAACCTCAATGGGATTAAGGGATGTAGAAAAGATTATCATCCTGACCTTGAACTGGAAGTCTATTCTCTATGATACAACATAGTTTTTATGGTAAACATTTGATTAGCATTCCCCTCCCCTTTTTTTTAGTTTCTTTTGAGGCATTCTTGCTATGTAGCTCAGACTGGCCTGGAATTTATTATGTAGCCCAGGCTGGCCTTGAGCTCAGTCTTCCTGCCTCAGCTGGTATGCCACACATGCCTGGCTCAATCCTTCCATTTTTTTCCCTGATATAAAATACTTGCCCTAAAAGGTAATAGTGCCCTTTTTCATCATCCTTAACACTGCTGAAGGCTTTCTATAGCACACTTTTTGAAAAACACCTCTGGCAAGAATTCATTGCCAAAAGTCCAGCCATGCTCTGTGAGTCACTTATGTTCACACAGCCAGTCATGGAGGGAAAGGGATACTCAGCTGGTTAACCCTTGCCCTCAAGGGCCTAATTTAAATCGAAGCCCTAGTCACAGGACAGACAGACTCTGATTTATTACGGGTGAATTCCTCAATGTCCCAGAAGCTTTTGGCTAAAACCTAACTGGAATTGGCTCACATCTTCAGTTTGACATGTCAAAAATAAGACCTGAATAGGACTCACGTTGCTCATTTGATCCCTCTCAAAAACAGTCCTGTGTAAGGCGGCAACATCAAGGATCATTACTGCCTTTACACAAAGGAGTATGGATTTGGAAAGGTGAAGTGTGACACAAAGTTTAAAAACAGTCACCAGAATAGAAGAGCAAGGAGATTTTGAATGGTAAGTGTATTCTATTGGGCAATTTGAGGAGTCTCCACTGAGAATCTCTGTGTATAAATATATGTGCAGCAGTCAGTATTAATCAGTAATCAACTCTCTTGTGCCAAAATTTGTGCTTACAAACCTAACACAAAACAAAAGCCTGGCCTTTGGGCTAGTCTGAATCTGTATGTGTGTATGTATGTATGTATATATGTATGTATGTTGGTTTCTTGAGACAGGGTCTTGCTACATGTAGCCCAGGCTGGACTTGAACTTGCAGGATTACAGGTGTGCACTACCATGCCCAGCTCTGAATCTCAGTCTAGAAATGAACTGTTCTTCCTTTAATCCATGGTCTGTGTCTATTTAGAAAAGAAGGCACAAAAACAAAGGGAAAGCCAACACCAGGAATGTTATAAACATTTCATTTTATTTATTTTTTCTTAAGAAAGTAGCTTCAGAAAAAGAGGAAAATAATCTAGATCATTTATTTATATATATATATATATCTTTTTTTTTTTTTAATAAAAACCTTTACATAATCTTCATGCATAAAGGCCCAGGGATGGCCATGTCTTCTGTGACAGCTCTAACACCAGCTGTCTCAGGCCACCACCCGGGTCTTCCCATAGCTGGCAGCAATACAGTGAAGGCCTTCTGCCTGCCCCTATAGACCAGCTCCCTGCCTGCCTCCGGGATGGTCTTACTTTCTGGGAAGGCGGATGAAGGGTGGGAAATGCTCTGAGGCTAGAATGGGAGGGGCACGGAGGAGCACTCAAGCTGCCACTTTTAATCCAAACTCTTTTGGCAAATCCAGACAGGAATCCTAGAAAGATGACTGATAATCAAAAACCAAACTAAGTTCTGGGAGCTTCCCAGAGACACGTGATATGTGACCAAGGGCTGCTGCACATGGCATTAGGGAAGGTATGGTGTTCACGGAACGTTCAAAGTAGGAACAGACAAGCCTTGAAGATCTGTCCCTCCATCGCAGGTACTCCCTTTTACCCTGAATGTGTCAGAAAGACCCTAATGTTTCCTAACTCAGTCCAACCCACTTTTGATTCCAAAACTCACTATGAACCAACCAATCTACTCCAGAGACAAATTCCTTTCCTTCTGCGAACAGTTCATCTGTTAAGGAAGGCCAGTCCTAGATCAGTGCATCTGTCCATTTACTGTCTCTCTCCTTTGAAAGAGCTCTAGTATAGAAGGGCTGGAGGAGGAGGAGGGAAGCAAGCTGGCACAGAGGGTCACAAGATCCAGAATCCCGGGGGTAGAAAAGAATTCCCTGGTTCTTTGGGGGGATTCTGCCAAAGGATTTTATTGACCATTTTTTAAAAGAAAAAAAATTGAAAGGTATTGAGGATGGTAAAAGGTGACACCTCCTTTTTTTGGTTCCAGAAGCCCTTATGCTACGCTCAGTATTAAGAAAAGCCCTGAACAATGGGAGGACGCTGCTTGGAGCAGCAGCGACGGAAGATGGATTCCATAACCAACCCAGACACTGGCAAACAGTGTTAATCAAAACAATACTGTGGACGGCTATGTGGTGAGTGTGAACGAGCATGTGAGTGTGGCGGTAAGAGCCTGGGGCTCACTGGCTCCCAACAGTCAGTTCTCGCAGGTACGACTGTGTGAGGCTGCGCAGTTCCTCCAAGGCATAGTCCTCAGGCATGGGGAGCCGGCCAATGTGGGGCGCCAAAAGGCGCAAAGGGACTCGCTGAGGGTCTGGTGTGGAGTCAGAGGTTGCATCAGGGGCATGCTGCAGGCTTAGTACCACCCGCAGCAAGTTGGCTACACGCTTGGCCATGTCTAGAGAGAAAAAGTGGAGTGAGAACTGACAATGGGTCTGGGGAAGAATGTGCACTAGGGGTGGTGGGGTGGGGTAGGGTGTCACAGCCATAAGGACAGGAAGCCATCAGGAAGCGGGTAGAGCCCACAGCCTTACCTGACTGAGCCAGGCGATCCTTGGCATTGTAACACTGGATCTGCTCTATCCGGTTGCACAGTGAAGTCACTTTGGTGTGTAACTGCTCTAGTTCATAACCTGAGCATTCCACCTACAGAGAAGCAGAGAAACAAATTAGGCCAAAAGGAGTTTCTATCAGTCCAGTCTCACTCCTAGACTACACAAACACCTGCAACAGTGAAGAGGTGAAGAAGAAAACCCAAGAAACTGACAGCACACATTTCACCACCTTCTAGCCTAGTGGCTAAAGATAAGGCACTGAGCAATAATACAAAAAGGAAGGTAACAGTGTACAGAGGCTTGGGTTGGGAAGGTCTTGAGATCATGATTCCTGAACCATGTAACTAGCAAGCCTTAATATGGCACCAGAAATCTAAAGAAATCTGGGTTCAGAGAGACAGGGTGACTTTTTAAGAGCACACATATAATAGAGAGGTGGTGCTCAAATTAGGTTTTAATTAGGTCTCCATTTCTAAGGCACTGCATGGCCTTCTCACACTATACACACTCTTCGTGTGTTCTGACCCACTCCTAGGGTTCCAATTATGATCAAAGTGTTGATGACTCCTAAATCTTTCTCTCTATCCATCTTCTTTCTATTAGTATTCTAGGGCCACTACTCGAGCTCAGGTCACCATTCTCACTAGAAATAACTTCAGAGCTTCACTACAGTACCTTCATCCTCCTCATATCCAATTTCTTACCCTTCTAAAGCCAGAGTAACTCTGAAAAAAGAAAAAAAAAAAGCAAATCTACATTTTTATCCATCCCTTATACTCTGAATGCTTTCTAGGAGAAACTTATGCCATGTACCTCAAAAATGAATCTTGGGTAGGTCCTCTCTCAAACTCTTAGTGACTGACTTTAAATCTTCCATCACATTCTCTTTCTCCAAAAGGCTCACTCAATCCTTTCCAAGAACTGTCATAGAATCCATTTTTAGAGGACTTGCAGAATCTACCATTTAATGTCTACACAAGTACTATCCTTTTCATGTACTAGAATCTAGTCTATAAGTTGACTTAAGGCCGGGCCTTGTGACACATTCCTATAATCCCAGTGAGTACGGAGGCTGAGACAGGAGGATTGCGAGTCTGAGGTCAGAGGCAGCCCGTGCAACTTAGTGAGACACTGACTCAAAATAAAAATAATAAATGAAAAAGGGACTGAGGGTGTAGCTCAGTGATAAAGCATTTGCCTACCATGCATGAAGCCCTGGGTTCAATCCCCTAGTACTTAAGAAAAATTAAAAAAAAAAAAAAAAAGTTGACTTTAAACAGTGGTAAACAAGATGAAACCTTTGCTCTTACAAAACTTATTAACAAGAAAATATCAGATAGAGAGAGGAACCCTTATACACTGCTGGTGGGAATGTACATTGGTGCAGCCACTATGGAAATCAGTATAGAGGTACCTCAAAATAGAACTGCCATATGACCTGGCTATTCCACTCGTGGCTATATATCCAAAGGAATGTAAGTCAATATACCAGAGACATACCTGTTCATCCATGTTTATTGCAGTGTTATTTACAATGGCCAGGACACAGCCTCAACCTAGGTGTCCATCCACAGATGAGTGGATAAGGAAATTGTAGTATATATAAACCATGGAGTTTTATTTAGCCATAAACCCGTCATCCGGCACTTAGCTTCTGGTGAGTTCTAGGGATTGAGTGATTCCAGGAGATGTGGACCCTAGCACTCACCAGAAGCTGCAATATGGTCTAACAGGAAGGACAAAAGTATGGCATTTGCTGGATAATGGATGGAACTAGAGATCGTTATTTTAAGTGAATTAAGCCAGGCCCAGAAAGAAACATTACATGTTTTGTCTCTTATGTGGATGCTAGAATTCAATGTATACTCATTACTAAAACACATAGATCATGAAAGCAGACAGGATTTAAGTAGGAAAAAATAACGGACTAAAGAAAAGGGGGAGGGAGCAAGAAGAAAGGGTAATGGGAGAAAATACAATATCATGTATGGCCAAATCGGAATGTACATATATAGATATACTCACAAAAAAAACCCATGCAAGTAGCAATGAGACCACTGGTAGAGAAGGAGGGGTTAGGGGAGGTGGTCATAAGAGGGATAGGGGGAAGTTAACATGAGCAATGTGCAATGAAACACATGTATGGAAATGTCATAATGAGAGCCATTAAGTTGTACATTAAAAATTACTAATAAAGAAGTTAAAAAAATAAAAAGAAAATATCAGATAATAAAAAACCTTGAAAAACCACAACCCATGTAGATAATTCAAATAGATTGATGTGGCAGAAAGAAACTGGATGGATGCTTCTGATTTGGGAGTCAGGAGAGGGTCTTTTGAAGAGATCATATCTAAGCTGAGACTTGTATAACAAGGAAAGAACCAACCTTTTCAGGTAAAGAGAAAAGTTAAACCCCAGAAGGGGGAATCCAAAGTAAGTTTACATGGTAAGTGTAAGGTGAGGAGGGGAATAGAACAGGATAAAACTAGAACTAACTAAAAATTAGTGTTTCATGAGTTATGAATGTGGATATTAGCTACATTGTGATTTTGTGACTTTTACTCCCTCAGACTGGGTTAGTTACTCCTCTTATGTGTTTGTTGCTCTGACATGTCAATGAAAAAAGGAAGACCCTCAACTAGATGGATTGACTCAATGGCTACAACAATGGACTTAAGCATAAAAGAGATCATGTGCCTGGCACAAAGTTGGGGAGTGTTTCATTCTGTTATACATAGGGTCCTATGAGTCAGACCTGACTCCACAGCATCTAACAACAGTAACACTGACAGTATTCTTTGCTTAATCTTTACACTTATTCTGTAGTAACTGTTGGTTTACCTGTACATATCTTCCCCACCACGTAACTATTTTGATTAAGGGCAAAACAGTTATTTACTTTTATATCCCCCAAATCACCACAATGCACTGCACATGTTGGGTTCTCCATAACTGTTTTTGTTGTTAGGTGCCACTGGATCAGGTCCCATTAATAGTGACCCTATGTATAACAGAACAAAACACTCCCTGACACTGTGCCATACCAGCCCTATTATCAGCACTTCTCTGCTATTCATAGGGTTTTCAATGGCTGATTGTTTCTGGAGTGGGTTGCCAGGTCATTCTCCCAAGCCTACAGCACCCGGTGTTCCCAGGTGGTCTCCCATCCAAGTACTAACCAGGCTTGACCCTGCTTAGCTTCTGAGATCTGACAAGATGGGATACCTGGGTGGTATGGCTATAAACTCTCTGTAACTAGGTTGTGTAAATGAATTAATCGATATTCAATTAGAAGAGGGATTCTTCAGTGGTTCTTTAGGGAAGATGCTCTTAATCTATCCTACAAGTGCAATAAATACTGAATTATGCTTATTGTGTGCCTTGCCCTGTGCTGTTGTTGTTGTTAGGTGCCGTCGAGTAGAGTCCAACTCATAGCGACCCTCATAGGGTTTTCAATGGCTGACTGTTTCGGGGTTGCCTTGGGAGTGGGTTGCCATGTCCTCCCATTTTGCAGTGCTGGGACTCGAACTCGGGACCTCAGAGACTGCAGAGCAGCACTCTACCAACTAAGCTAAATCCCAGCCCTTGCGCTGTGCTACGAGTTGAAAATTAATGAGGATAATAACAATTATCAAGCATTTAGTATATACAAGGTACTGTGCTAAACCATTTATGTATATTTTGTTTAATCATTGTGAAAACTCTCAGATATGCCACTGTCCACTCCACCCTTCATTCTTTTGTTTTTTCAGAAAGACAAAAAAAAAAAAAAAAAAAAAAAAAAAAAAAAAAAAAAAAAAAAAAAAAAAAAAAAAAAAAAAAAAAAAAAAAAAAAAAAAAAAAAGGTTAACATGTTATGTTAAAGAATTAGTGAATGTGAGAGACAAGAATTGAATCTCATAGGTTGACTTGAGAATTTGAGCTCTTAACCTCTCTATTCTGCTGCTTTTAGCCTTACAACAGAAAAGACCTCCCCAAAAGATGATTATGGAAACCCAGAAATGTGAATAAATGCAATATGGTCTAACAGGTACACTAGTAGGAAATGTACAAAATGTTTCGGTAGTTAAGAAAGAAAGTGCCATTAATTTTCTGAGGGAAAAAGGAAAAGTAGGGCTAACAGCAATCTAGATCTTAAAGGATGAGGATAAGCATGCTAGGTAGAATGGAATATAACAAGGTTTATTAGAAACCTCATGAGTAATTTAGTAGGAGTAGAGCAGGCTTGCAAGGCTGGGACATAAGATAAGAGTGACAGGAGACAGGGAATGAATGAAACATAAAAAGCCTCCAACAGGGACCTGAATCCTGTATGTTTGGTTTGGACTGTGCTGTAAGCAAGCGATGGAAACCCATCTTATGACTATTCAGACTGATCAAAGACACTTTAATGAAGACTAGAAAAACGACCAACACACTCCATAATATTTAAAATTTTAAAACATGCTACAATGTCTGTGAAACAATTACCCGACCAAATCTTTGACCTCAGTGTATCTCTCATCCCTGAGCCTCTCACTTAGACAAGGGCTATGGACAAGTCTCAGGAATCTACTGCACATACCATTTGGTAATAAACACATAATAAAACCTGTTTTTTCAAGATTTCAAATAGCTGTCAAGATAGGTAGATCAAATTAGCCTCATCAAAGTGTTCCATGCATACTAAGATCTTTTGATGCTGCTGATGCTCTAAGGGATGGGGTAAAAGGAAAACCAGGTAGTGGTTTAAGAACTTAGGTACCTGTTGAATATGGTGGAGCATGTCAATGACTCGAATATAGTCTAGATAAACGAGCCCAGATGTTTCCCAATCTTGAATCAGGCTACTGCGCTCTGGAGGTGCTAGGTCTTCCAAGAACCCCTTCAGGTAGTCGTAGTTCTCATTAATAATGGCATCTGAAAAAAACAAAATATTGACTCAATATTTATATAAGTGCACACTTCTCAAAAGTACAGAGGATATGGCAGAAATATAAGACAGAAGGAAGAAGAGATGGTGTTGGTTAAGACTTGAGAATTACAAGTAGATGTTGTGAAAGTCACCAAAGGGAAATGTGAAGAACTTCTGGCTTCAGGGCCCCAAGTTTTCTAGTAGTTTTTGGATAAAACTTCCACAAGTAAACAAAGAGCTTAATCTTTACAGTGCACATCCACATATTTCTAACAAAGTATAATTTGCAACACTGCTATCTTTCCCTGCTCCTCTAGACCCTTATCTTGACCAAGCCTCTTTAGCTGAGAGTTTTTGCAAAGCATGATTTGATTTAAGCCTGTCATGTCCTGTACTGAGCATCACCTCTGGTCTGACCCATCATAGGGGTCCAGTGGTTGGAAGAATTTCGGGTGATTCTAGGAGATGTGGACCCTAGCACTCACCAGAAGCTAAGTGCCGGATGACGAGTTTATGGCAATGGTTCCAGTGACCAGCTTTAAACAAATAGAGGGCCTCCAAGTGCTTATCAGATTCCATGTGTGCTCGTACTGCTTTGGCCTCATAAATCCACTCAGCAGGCACACAAAGCTTCTGGGTAAGGAAAGTCTCCTTGGCCCAGGATTCAGGGGTCTCCAGCAGCTGGCAGTGCCGGGTAAGCAGCTCTCGAACAGCCTTCTCACGCATGCTATTGGAAGAGAGAAGCTGAAATAAATACCATCCTCAGTCACGAAGATAGCTACCCCAGACAGCTTAAAATGACCCCTTCAGGCAGTTTCTCAAACTGGAGGTCTCGATCTTTAGTGGATCACTTCAAACTTCACTTAAAAAAAAAAAAAAATCAAAAATCAAAACTATCAAAACATGAACAAACATTTATTTTTTAAATGAAACAGAATAGCGATTTCATGATCAGAAAGCTGGAAACCTAATACTCTAGGGAAGGTTCCTCTCTTCCCAGAAATGACTTTCCTCAGCTATGGTTTTAATTTCTTGCCCAGTAACATTTCTTGCTACCATATAGAAAATTAAGGACAATAATAGGGGAATTTTGCTCCATACAGCAATCTTCTGAAGGTCATTCCTAACCTTTTTCCTTCCTTTTCCCCTACGTGGCCAGTACAAGTAAACAGTAGTTTCTATAGGAAAAGTCTCTTCCAGGGTTTGCTTTCTTTTCTCAAGCTATCAGCCTTCTTAATTCATTCTTTACCTTTAGATCTGTTGTTGTTAGTTCAATGAATGAGTCAGACTCATAGTGACCCTATGTACAACAGAAATGAAACACTCCCAGACACTGTGCCATGCCTGGCACCATGTCAGTGCTCCTCTCCTGTTCATAGGGGTTTTGATGGTTGATTGTTTCAGGAGTGGGCTGCTAGATCCTTCTCCCTTGTGCACGGTGCTGGAGATTGAACCCAGTGCCCCAGAGTGGGCAGAGTAAGCACTCTACCAACTGAGCTAAACCCCAGCCCTACCTCTAGATTAAGGCTCTTTAGAGTATTCTTTTATCTGGGTCAGAGAACCAGTTATGTTCTTTTCTTTTCTTTTTCTTGACTCAGGGTCTTGCTATGGAGCCCAGGCTGGCCTGGAACTTGTGATCCCTCCTTGCCTCACCCTCTTGATGCCTGGGCTTACAGGTATGTGCCATGGTGCTGGCTTTAGTCAGTATTTTACCATGTGAATCCCCCTATCAATGTATTTAAGTGAACCCAAAGGAATAGTCTGGGGTCATTTTACTTCCTATTAAAGGGAAGGGAAAAGAGAAATTGATTAAACAGGAGGACATGTTAGATGATAAACTTTTACTCCTGCAGTCTCATAATCACTTTTGAATAGATGCTTATATTATGATTTTGCAGGTAAGAAAACTGAAGTTTAGAAAGTGTCTTTACCCAAAGTCCAAAATGAGTAAGCTTTACCATAACTCAAGGTAACCAGTATATGGTGGGTCCAGAATTTAGGCAAGTCTGGCCGGGGGTGGTGGTGCACGCCTGTAATCCCAGCGGCTTGGGAGGTGGAGGCAGGAGGATCACAAGTTCGAGACCAGAGGCAGTTTGCGTAACTTAGTGAGACCCTGTCTCAAAAAGTAAGAAAATGGGCTGAGGGTGCAGCTCAGCGGTCCAGCACTTGCAGAGCATGCAGGCACAAGGCCCTGGGTTCAACCCCCAGTACCACAAAAAAAAAAAAAAAAAA
>VMDO01007905.1:0-53312 GCA_007922755.1 Pedetes capensis
GAAGAAGGAGGAGGAGGAGGAGGAGGAGGAGGAGGAGGAGGAGGAGGAGAAAACAACCAACAAACGAAAGAAAAAGAAAGGAAAAAAAAATGAACAAAAACTTAAAATTACTTCATTTACTTGACATCATTACATTGACATTACATTTACATCTATTCTAGAATGTGAAGTTCCTAAAAGACTATTTAAAATAAAACTAATTTCAGGTTACTGATCTTTATGTTGGAGAATTAAGATATACTAATAACATCAATACATGCAGTTGTACCACTGTAGGACCTGATCCTGTCAGATCTTGGAAGCTAAGCAGGGTAGGGCTTGGTTTGTACTTGGACGGGAGACCACCTGGGAACACCACGTGCTGTAGGCTTGGGAGAGGGACCCAGCACACACTTCTAAAAAAACAATCAGCCATTGAAAACCCTATGAATAACAGGCAAGTACTGACAATAGTGTTTTGCTTGTTGTACATAAGGTCCCTATGAGTCAAACACCAACTTGACAGAACCTAACAACATTAAACAAAACACCAAGTTTTTTTTTAATATACAATGTTAAAATATATTCATTTGGGTTTGAAACATTCTCCCCTCACTCTCTCCACCCACCTCCCACCTATCCCTCTCCCTCTTCTGCACTGTCCCCTGCCTCATTGCTTCTGAGACAGGGTCCTACTATGTAGCCCAGGCTGGCCTTCTGCTCGCAGCTTCCTACCTCAGCCTCCTGGCTCAGCCTCCAGAATCTAGAATTACAAGAAGGTACCACCACATCTGGCTTGTTCATTTGTTTTGAGACAAGCTCTCACTATGTAGGCCAGACTGGCACTGAAATCAAGATCCTCCTGCTTCAGCCTCCTGAGTGTCAGTAGGACATGCGTACACCACTATACCCAGCTTTACTTTCATTTTCAAATAAAAATAAAAGGTAACTTTACATGAAAAGCAGATGGGAGTACTTTGGTTTTACTTTCTTTTGTAACATTCTCAAGCAAAATTCCTCAAGATTCAGGAAAGATTTAGACTGCTTAATAAAATATTACATGCACACACACAAAAAAAAATTTTTTAATACATAGAACTATGTTTCACTTCCCAGTATAGTTTTCTCTTTGACTTGTCTCAGGACGGCAAATTCATTATTTGCAGAACTGTAATAATATTCCTTCTTCTAGATTTTCAATTAATATCTCCTGCACCTTTATTATAGATAAAAAAGTCCCTTGATTTTCAATGTAACATTTTATAGTTTTACTGAAACTTCTTCGTTTCTCTCTACTGTACTATCTACCTTAGATACTTCTGAAAGTAAACAGTTGTAAATCAACCCTTCAATCAACAAAATTGCTCAGGGTCTGCAATCAAACTGCAGCTCAAAATCCTTTTGTCCTATAGATAAATCTCTACCTTGTTATCCTTAAAAGACTGTTTTATTTAACAAAGGTCACTTTTAACCAGCACTGCACTTTTAGTATAGTCATAAAGGTAATTTACAGGAGCATAAACTGGCAATATTCTCTTAGTACATCTGGGTGTTATAATGAACATAAATGGAAGGCAAAATCTTCATTTAACTCTGGCCTTGAAAAAACTCAAAAGACATTACAGTTGAAGGAGTGATTGTTTTGTTGAACTCTAGTTCTCTTATACTTTGGAATAACAGATGCTCAGTGAAATCTGAGATATAAATGAATTCTACAAAACAATATAAATCCCCCCCCAAATCAATTTTCATTTAAATGTTACCAGCATTTAATCAAACCTTATAAATCTAAGTCATCTTTGTAACATTCCTCTTAACCATTGTTGTTGTTGTTAGGGGCTGTCAAGTCAGTGTCCGACTCACAGTGCCTCTATGTACAATAGGTGCAACACTATTGTCAGTGCTGCTATTCGTAGGGTTTTCAGTGGCTGTTTGTTTTTTGGGAGTGGGTTGCCAGGTCCTTCTCCCAAGCCTACAGCACCTGGTGTTCCCAGGTGGTCTCCCATCCAAGTACTAACCAGGCCCGACCCTGCTTAGCTTCTGAGATCTGACGGGATCAGATGCCATGGTAGTATGGCTGCAGGCATACCAGTTACCATTATTCATTAGTAAATTATCAAATCCTGCTAATCTGATTTCTCAAATAACTTTTAAATCTTTTTTTTATTCCATCATTTGTCATCTAGTTCACGGTAACTGATCTCCCTAATTCCTTAACCCTTTCAAACCATTCTCCATATTGCAGCCAATATTCATGGATGTCACATTCCTCCCAACAAAAACCCTTGAACTTCATTTTGCTCATTCTTTTGTTCATTATTTCATTCCTTACAAAATTTCCCACGTCCTCTCATATTTTCTCAAAGAAAATGGTATATCTTAACACTCATCACATTTATAATGAACTAATGGCTACATTTCTATTTGATTTTAAGCTGAGTGAAAAAAAGGACAATTTTATAAATTTCCATTGTACCTGCAGGACCTTAGAACAATAGAGGATACCAGTATTTCTTGAACGAATGAAATTAACTACAGTTTGAACCCTAAATTTTCAAGCAACCCCTACCACATTTGCTTCACTATAAATAGAAAATACTTAACATTCATAAGGATATAATGAACTACAAAAAAATACATATAAATGTATGTAGTCTAATTACACGGCATATATTTGTTTATTTATTTGCAGTGCTGAGGGTTGAACCCAGATCTCACACTTGCATGCTTTGCAAGTACTGCACCACTGAGCTGCACCCCCCCTTTTTTTTTTTTTTTTTTACTTTTTTTACTTTTCGAGGCAAGGTCTCACTAAATGATGCAAACTGCCTCTGTTCTGAAACTTGCATTCCTCCTGCCACTGCCTCCCGAGTCGCTGGGATTACAGGCGTGCGCCACTACGCCCAGCCAGCATGCATATTTTATTATGGGGGCTTACATGTTGCCATGAGGCTGAATGTGATACCACCAGTATCTAAGATACCAGCAGGGTCACCCATGGTGGATAGGTTTCAGCTGAGCTTCCAGACTACGACAGACTAGGGAGTAGGACCTGGTGAACCACTCCCGAAGCAACTAGCCATTGAGAACCCTACAAATAGCAAAGAAATACTGTCAGATACAGTACTGGAAAATGAACCCCCCAGACTGGAAGGCACTCAAAAGACTACTAGGGAAGAGTTGCCTCCTCAAAGTAGAGTCTACCTTAATGACAGAAATGGAGTAAAGCCCCAGGGACCTCCATTTGCTTATGTGGCATGACTCAAAATGAGGAGAAACAACTGTAAATATCCATTAATAATGGTGTTATGGAATATATACAGTATGAATCTAGGAAAATTAGAAATCATCAAAAGAGAAATGGAGCATATAAATGCTGACATTCTAGCATCAGCGAACTAAAATGGACTGGCATGGGCCATACTGAGACAGATAATCATATGGTCTACTATGTTGGGAATGACAAATTAAAGAGAAATGGGGATGGATTAACCATCAAAAAAGACATCTCAAGATCTGTCATGAAATATAATGCTGTCAGTGATAGAATATGCCTACAAGAAAGGCCAGTTAATAATGACTACTATTCAAATTTGTACACCCACCACTAAGGTCAGAAATGAAGATAGAGATGATTTCTACCTGCTTCTGCAATCTGAAATAGATCCAACATGCAATCAGGACATATTGATAATTCTGGTGACTAGAATGCAAGAGTTGGAAACAAAGAAGGCGGCTCAGTAGGTGGAAAATATGGTCTTGCTGACAGAAATGATGCTGGAGATCCCATGATAGAATTTTGTCAGACCAATGACCTTTTCATAGCAAATACATTTTGCACCAATATAAATGGAAACTATACACATGGACTTCACCAGATGGAAAATACAGGAACCAAATTGATTATATTGTGGAAAGAAACAATGGAGAGGCTCCATATCAAATGTCACAACAAGACCAGGTGCTGATTGTGGACCAGATCATCAACTTCTCATATGCAAGTTCAAACTGAAACTGAAAAAAACTAGAACAAGTATATGAGAGCCAAGGTATGATCTTGAGTATATCCCACCTAAGTTCAGAGACCACCTCAAGAACAGGTTTAATGCACTAGACAAAAATGATAGAAAACCAGACAAGTTGTGGCATGACATCAAAAGTATCATTCATGAAGAAAGCAAAAGGCTCTTAAAAAGACAGGGAAAAAAAAAAAAACCCACCAAATTACATGTCAAAAGAGACCCTGAAACTTGCCCTTGAACACCAAGCAGCTAAAGTAAAAGAAAGACAAGATAAAGTTAAGGAACTAAATACATGATTTCAAAGGCAGCTCAAGAAGACAAAAACAAATATTATAACGACATGTGCAAAGAGCTGGAGATAGAAAACCAAAAGGGAAGAACACACTCTGTTTTTCTCAAGCTTAAGGAATTAAAGAAAAAATTCAAGCTGCAAGTGGCAACAGTGAAAGATTCTACAGGGAAAATATTAAATGATACAGGAAACATCAAAAGAAGATGGAAGGAATACACAATCACTATACAAAAAAGAATTGATATATGACTAACCATTTCAAAATGTTGTATATGAAGAGGAATCAATGGTATTGAATGACGAAGTAGAAGCTCTCTTGAAAAGATTGGCGAAGCACAAGGCTCCAGAAATTGATGGAATACCAACAGAGATGTTTCAACAAACAGATGCAGTACTGGAGGTGCTAACATGTTTATGGGAACAGATTTAGAATATAGCTACCTGGCCAACTGACCGGAAGAGATCCATATTTGTCCCTATGCCTAAGAAAGGGGATCCAACACCATCACGCAACCAAAATTTTACTAAAGACCATTCCAAAGCAAGTGCAGCAGTATATAGATAGGAAACTGCTGGAAAATCAAGCCAGATTCAGAAGAGGGCAGGGAACCAGGGACATCATTGCTGATGACAGATGGATATTAGTGGAAAGCAGAGAATATCAGAAAGATGTCTATCTATGTTTTATTGACTATACAAAGGCATTTGACTATTTGACTGTGTGGATCATAACAAATTATGGATAATAGTTTGAAAAATGAAAATACCAGAGCACCTAATTGTACTCATGAGGAATCTGTACGTGAACCAGGAGGCAGGTGTTCAAATAGAACAAAGAAACAGCGCTTCGTTTAAAGTTGAAAAAGGTGTGTATCAGGGCTGTATACTTTCACCATATCTCTTCAATTTATACGCTGAGCAAATATTCCTAGAAGCTGGACATTATGAGGAAGAACGTGACATCAGGATTGGAGAAAGACTCATTAACAACCTGCGTTATGCAGATGACACAACTCTGCTTGCTGAAAGTGAAGAGGATTTAAAACATTTACTGATGAAGATCAAAGAACGTAGCCTTCAGTATGGATTGCAACTAAACATCAACAAAACAAAAATCCTTACAACTCGGTCAGTATGCAATTCACAATAAATAGAGAAAAGGTTGAGGTTGTCCGTGGTTTTGCTTTACTTGGTTCTACAATCAACCCCCATGGAAGCAGCAGTTAAGAAATCATAAGATGCATTGCTTTTGGAAAAGCTGTGGCAAAAGATCTCTTCAGAGTACTGAAAGGATGTCACATTGAAGACAAAAGTGTGCCTGACTCACGCCATGGTATTTTCAGTTGTATCACATAGTTGTAAAAGCTGGACCCTGAACAAGATAGACAGGAAAAGAACTGATGCTTTTGAATTATGGTGCTGGAGACGATTATTGAATATACCATGGACTGTCAAAAGAACCAACAGATTTGTCCTGGAAGAAGTGCAACCAGAGTGCTCCTTGGAAGCAAGGATGGCTAGACTGCATCTTATGTATTTTGGACATGTAGTCAGAAGGAACCAATCCCTGGAGAAAGACATCATGTTTGGGAGAATGGCAGGTCAATGAAAAAAAGGAAAACCCTCCACTGACACAGTGTCTGCAACAATGGGCTTAAACATAAATGACATAGTGTGCCTGGCACAGAATTGGGGAGTGTTTCTTCCACTGTACATAGGGTCGCTATGAGTCAGACTCAACTCAACAGCACCTAACAACAACAACAACAAGTAAATAATACCTATGTATGTATAGGTCTTAGAAAGTTTTAATTATACAATGTAATTAATTTAACTATTACAATAATAATAATAAGGGTGGCTTCAATTTCCATGTTCAGTAAAAATTTGCTATTTGTTGCAATGTAGGTTTTAGAAAGCCTAAATAGCCAAATGTGTACTATAATGTCACTTATGGCATACCTGAAATTAGGTATGATTAAAGAATGTATATTTTTGCCAGGCATGGTGGCGCACGCCTGTAATCCCAGCAGCTCGGGAGGCGGAGGCAGGAGGATTGCAAGTTTGAGACCAGAGGCAGTCTGTGTAACTTAGTGAGCCCCTGTTTCAAAAAAGTAAAAAAAAAAAGTGGGCTGGGGGTGCAGCTCAGTGGTCCAGTACTTGCAAAGCATGCAGGTGCAAGACCCTGCATTCAACCCCCAGTACCACAAAAAAAAAAAAAAAAAAAAAAAAAGAATATTTTTTATAGGATCTCATTGTAACTAAGATTATAAAAACAACAAAGTTGCCATCCACATTTATTAATATCTAATAATTCATTTTCAAAGGAAGTTAAATGGAATTTGAAATGAAGGTATCCTTAATATAGCTTATATATAAAGTACATATAAATGTGTTAAGTAAATATACACACTAAAATAGAAAATTTTATATTTAAGTATAAATATTAGTTCAAAAATAGAATGCTATACTAATGATTATAACAATTAATCTTACATACAAAAAAATTGAAAACAGTAAAATAAACTTGAAATAGATCAATACATTAACTACTAAGAGTGCATTAGCTAGATAATTTAGAAATATGCCCTTTTGTGCTATCAAATATTCATAAAAGTTTTAAGAGAATAGAATAATGAAATTATAATCTGGTAGTTACAGAAGTGTTTAAGGTACAAGCATTCATAACATTAAATGAAATACTCTTCTAAGTTTTCTTCCTTTTCAGGTCATGGTCCCCAGGAAAAGTTCTATATTTATGAGCACATTTCATCAGGTGACCATGAGTTAAAAACAATGTCACCTTTGCCTCAAAATTTCATAAAGCAGACAAAAAAAAGTCTAGCATAAACCATCTGACAGTAAAACATACTAAGAATTAAAAAAAGAGAGAGAAATGAAGTCTCCCCCAAAATCTGGCTTATACATTAACTTCAGTTAAAAATAAGCATCTCTTTTAAGATTACAAACGTCAGCAATGTTTTTTGCTTTGCTGTTTGTTTTCCCTTTCCAGTGCTGTGGATCAAACCCAGGGTCTCATACATCCTAGTCAAGCACTCTACCACTGAACTACATCTCCAGTACTAGTTTACAAAGATGGAAGAGTATCTAAGGAAAAGTGTAAAAGAAGATAATGCTTAGAAACACTGTCCCTCTACTATGTAAATATTTAAATTATAAATAATAATCTCATTTTCATACAGAATGTCAGTTTATTCTTACAACTCAAATGTTCATTATATGAGGGTGATATTCAGCTACAGCTCAGTTTGATATTAAATTTGGTCTACCACTCACTTAGTTTCTTGACAATTCTGTGAAATATCTTCATTATTTTATATGAAAAAATACAGAGATTAAGTACACTACTAATTTCTACATGGCAAAGAAAAAGTAAGGTGTCAGTAACTACTTAGAAAAGTAATTTTGTATTTTTGCATCGGTTTTTATATTTTCTGGTCATTTACTACATCAAATACCACAGTACTGCACCAGGTATGGTGGCTCATGCCTGTAATCCCAGCAGCTCCGGAGGTGGAGGCAGGAAGATCTCAAGTTGAGACCAGATACAGTCTGTGTAACTTAGCAAAACCCTATCTCAAAAAGTACAAAAAAATGGGCTGGAGGTGGCAGCTCAGTGGTCCAACACTTGCAAAGCAAGCAAGTGCAAGACCTTGGGTTCAACCCCCAGTACCACAAAAAAAAAAAAACAAAAAAAAAACCCATAGTACTTTCATTATACACATGATGCCTACCCATTCTTACCCATTTTTCCAAAAGTACTGGGAATATATGTAAAGTCAGAAACAACAAGTAAATTTAAGAATGCATAAAAAGCATATGCTTTCTAGGCACAAGGAAGACAGAGTTTTGCAATTTCAAACAGAAGTACAATCAAATTCTCCTTTTTTACAAAATTTGTAAGTAAAACAAACATTATCATATGTCTTATAGGAAAACAAAGAAAAGAAAAAATAAGAAATCAAACCTTATAACAAAAGAGAAAGGGAAGAATCTGTTTTGAAATTTTTCAAATTTGGAGCTGGATGCCATGGCATATGCCTGTAATCCCAGCCACTCAGGAGACTGAAGCAGAGAGTCACAAATTCAAGGCCAGAGGCAGTCTGTACAATTTAGGAAAATCTTGTCTCAAAATACAAAATAAAAGGGCTAGGAATGTAGCTCTGTGGTACAGCACTTGTCTACCACGTGTGAAGCCCTGGATTTAACACCCTAATTAAAAACAAAAATGCTCAAATTTGGAAGGTGTGAGTGATTAATGCACAAAGGATTTTCCAAATGGGTAGGGAAGATGTGTGGTTTTTGTAGAGTATTTGCCTACCATGTCTGAGGCTCTGGGTTCAATCCCCAGGGGGAAAAAATGCACACAGCCCAGTACAGTGGTGCTCCCCTATAACGCCAATGATTCAGGAAGGGAAGACAGAGAGGACTGCGAATTTGAGGCAAGATGTACCCTGTGTAACTCAGCAAGATACTGACTCAAAATAAAAAATAAAAATTGGGCTGGGAAGTGTAGCCCAGAGGTAGAGCACTTGTTAAATATTTTCAAAGAACTGGGTTCAAGCCACTAGCTGGGGGGAGTGGGAGGAAGGAAGGAGCCAAGGAAGGAAGGTAGGCAAGAAAACAAGCAAGGAAGCAAGGAAGCAAGGAAGCAAGAAAGCAAGAAAGCAAGAAAGCAAGAAAGCAAGCAAGAAAGAAAGAAATTCATAATGCTCAATTGTCACTAAAAATAACCCCTTTTTAGACTGGGAAGGGGTGAGGGGAAGGGAAGATGGAAAGTATTAGTGGTACCAAAACACAGGAGGAATTCGTTCTGACTTTTAACCGGTAGTTATTCTACTACTATCTATGACATACTTCAAAATGATTAGAGAATCCCTAACATATAAAAGCCTGCAGCGGTAGCCCTGTGGCGTCCGATCCCATCAGATCTCGGAAGCTAAGCAGGGTCGGGCCTGGTTAGTACCTGGATGGGAGACCGCCTGGGAACACCAGAAGCTGTAAGCTTGGGAGAAGGACCTGGCAACCCCCTCCCAAAAATCAATCTGCCATTGAAAACCCTATGAACAGCAGAGAAGCACTGACAATAGTGTTTCTCCTGTTGTACAGAGGGTCGCTATGAGTCGGATACCGACTTGACGGCACCTAACAACAACAACAACAACAACATATAAAAATGATTAATGTCTGATGGAATGGAAGTGCTTATTACTCTAATGTGATTATTGTACATTCTATACATATATCCAATTATCATAATATACCCCAGAAAGATGTACAAATATTATATCTCAATTAAAAAAATAAAATAATCCTCTCCAATTCCACTTTAAAAACATTTATTTTTAGGTACCTAGAAAATTACTAACAATAACCTCAAGGATAGTTTATTTACTGTTTTTTCAATAACGCCAGCCATTCCCCCACCCCCCCAAAAAAAGTTCAATCATCTAACATGCTTGCATTTCTATGACTAAACCAACATGGTGACTTACCAATTCTGGGGGCTGTAGTGCTATTTTGTTCTGCAGAAGATGAAGTACTAAAAGCAGAAATTGGAATTTTCATCTGTATAGGGCCTCGATTATTTGATGGACTATAGAGTCCTGATGGTCCTACTGTGGGTAAAGAAGTCCTTGTGGCTTGTACAATAGAATGTGCCGTTGGAACAGCCTGTACAGCAAGGGTTGTTCCTAACGGTGCAGCACTGGCAGGAGAGTTCCTCTGAATACTAGGACTGGGCACAGAAGGAACGTTGTTTGGTTTAGTGGGATTTGGCAAGGATGGCAAAGATACTGGATTTTTGGTAAGACCACTCACTGCAGGTGGGCTTTGCACAGAAATGAATTCAACATTGCCAGATGGCTGATTGGTCACTAAAGTCCCTGGATGGCTCTGTAGGAGCTGAGGCTGAGAGGATACTGCAACAGGTACATGTAAAATCACTGGCAAAGGCTGTAAAGAGATTGTAGGTTGAGGATTTCCACTAGGCACCTGAGTAGTAGCAACTACTGCAGCTGTGTTGGGTGCAGGAAGAAGTGATGTTGCTGTCAGAGAACCTGAGGTTGCTGGAGTCTGTAATTTAGGTTGACTACTGACAACTGCTGGAGGAGTGACAAGACTGGTTGAAGTTACTGTAGAAAGAAAACAGAAGTCTTAGTTAAATAGCTACCTTAATTTATCAGCTACAGTAATATGACATACAGATTCAAGACATTGTATTATATACAGTAAAGCTTATCACAAAGAAAATTTTTCTAAGTTTAAATTCTAGAAATTCTTACATTTGTAGAAGCATTTTTATAGGCAATTTGGTGTTTTATGCAATGGTACATGCTTTAACATTAATATATAGGACTGCTATCTCAGTATTAAAACAATCTTTTAAAATTAATCACTCCACATTAACTAACTGGAAAAACAGTTAAAAATACAAAAATTAAGTAAAAATGTGAGATATTTTTCAAACTACAATGAAAACATTATATGCCTTATAACACCAGCAATATATAAACAAAAATAGGAAATCTAGAGAAAAGTCAAATTAATGAGTAACAGGTAAAGCTGGTTATTGTATTTCATCATTTGGACCATGTAGAACCTGTACATGTAGACCGAGTTTTACTGAATGCCTTTAGAAAGGAACTAATAAGAGGAAGATCTCTCTACTGACACTCTATTGTCATTATATGATACAGAAAATTGCACTGAATAGAGATGAACTAAGGAATGAAGGAGCATATACCAAAGAGAATGGAAATAAAAATGCTGGTCACTAGAGATTTATGTCTACAGCCATACCACCCTGATGTCCAATCTCATCAGATCTTAGAAGCTAAGCAGGGTAGGGCTTGGTTAGTACTTGGATAGGAAATCGCCTGGGAGTATTGGGTTCTGTTAGCTTGAGGGAAGGATTCGGCAGCCCACTCCCAAAACAGCCACTGAAAACCTTACGAATAGAAGAGAAGCACTGATATAGTGCTAGGCATGGAGCACTGTTGGGTAGTGTTTCATTCTGCTGTACATAGGGTCACTATGAGTTGGACTTGACTTGATGGCACCTAACAACAATGACAACAGAGATTTATAGTAATTTTTAATTTAATTTCTTAGATTTATTCTCATTGGAACAGGTTTAAGATATATAACTACATTTATTTCTGATTGTCTTTCCAAAGTGGCAAGTATACTACAGCAGTCATTCTCAAACAGTAGTCCAGAGAGATACTTGTGGTTTTATGAGAACCTTTCAGGGAATTTGCAATGTTAAACCTATTTTTATAACAATGAGATATCTAACTTTTTTACTGTGTAGACATTTGCACTGATGAAGCAAAGGCAGGTAGGGGTGAGTAGAATTGCTGATGCCCTAAGTTTACCTGTTTTCAGCCACTTATGTGCAAGAGATATGTTTCAAGATTCCTAGTGGATGTCTGAAGTCACAGACAGTATCAAATCTTACAACACTATATCTTTTCCTATAAAGTCATATGTCACTTAAAAACAAGAGTATGTTTTAAGAAATGTGCTGTTAGGCCATTTCATTGCTTTGCAATCACAGAGTGTACTTCCATAAATCTATGTGGTTTAGGTCATTCATTGTAGCTCTTGATAAAATCAAGAGACACAGTAAACAAGACACATGAGACTGCCACCAGCCTAACAGCACACTGATTTATAGTAAATTTTTTAGAAGAAGTACACTCTAAAACAACAAAAGGTATAGTAAATATATAAAAGAGTAACATAGTTGTTTATCATCAATACTATGTATTTTATGCAGTTCTATATGCTATAATTTTATACAACTGGCAGTGCTGTAGGTTTATTTACACCAGCATCATCATAAACTCATGAGCTATGGTGTTAAAATGGCTACAACCTCACCAGCTGATGAGAATTTTTCAGCTCTATGATAATCTGAATGGATAACTGTCTTATATGTAATGCCATTATGTGACACATGACTGTATATACATATCTGTATATATATAAAAAAGTTTCATTTAGAAATTAGGAACAGTAAGACATTAACAATACCTAATAACAAAATAGAACAATTATACCAATATACTATAATAAAAGTTACAAATTATTTCTGGAATTTTCCATTTAATGTTTGTAGACTACAGGTAGCCTGCAACCGTAGCACTGTGGCATCTGATCCCATCAGATCTCAGAAGGTAAGCAAGGTTGGACCTGGTTAGTACTTGGATAGAAGACCACATGGGAACACCACGTGCTGTAGGCTTGGGAGAAGGACCTGGCAACCCACTGCCCCCAAAAACAACCAGCCACTGGAAACCCTATGAATAACAGAGAAGCACAACAGTGTTTCATCTGTTGTACATACGGTTGCTATGAGTTGGATACTGATTCGATAACACCTAACAACAACAAGACTGAGTAACTGAAACTGGAAAATGAAACCGTGGATAAAGGGGAACTACAGTAGAAAAATCAAGATACTACAGTGGTACCAAAATGTCAATGTATTTTTAATTATCCAATAACTATAGTAAAAAACAAGGTTTCAAACATCATAAAGAGACCCATTAAGTTGTACATTAAAAATTACTAATAAGTTAAAAAAATAGAGATGTCCCATATAAAATTAACTGAAAAATTAGTGTCTTTAAATGACTATTTTCTCTTAAAAATCGTATATATCAATTGTTTTAAAAAAGGTTTCATTTAAGAAAATCCATAATGAAGCCATAAAAACTATTCATTTTATTACATCTCAATCCTTCAGTAAAAGTTTCACTTACTATTGTGTTTGAAGATATAGGTAGTACATATAAAAAATACTTTGTTGTTGTTGTTAGGTGCCGTCGAGTCGGTATCTGACTCAGAGACCCTTATAGGGTTTTCAATGGCTGACTGTTTCGGGACTGACTTGGGAGTGGATTGCCAGGTCCTTCTCCCATTTTTGGGGTGCTGGGAATTGAACTCGGGACCTCAGAGACTGAAGCACAGCGCTCTACAGGCTGAGCTAAATCCCAGCCCATTAAAAAAAAAAAAAAAAAAAATACTACTGCATGCAAGAAAGAATGTATAATTCAAGTAAAAGTGCTTGTGTGACTGAGAAGTAAGCTAAATTATCAGCCTTTTGTATAGAAGACTTTTTCTTTTTGTTGTTGTTTTCTTTTGCTTTTTTTGTTTTTGTTTGAGACAGGGTCTCACTATGTAGCCCAGGCTGGCCTTGAACTCATAATCTTCCTGCCATAGCCTTCTGAGTGCTGGGATTTTAGATGTGCACCATCATATCCTGCCAGACTTTTTTTCTTGAAAGAATGACTTAGAAAAAAACAATAAGTCAGAAAAGTTCATTAGTATGGTTTCAGACTCTGCTTTGTACTATCCTTAAAGAAACTACTACTAAGCAGTGTCAAAGAAGAATATCAAGTTATCTAAAAGGGTTAGGCCTTTTCTGTCTCCATATTTGTACGAAGCTGAATTTCTTCTCTGTACTTCAGTCAAATCAGCAAATTGAAATGGAATAAAAGTAGATGTAGATAAAAGCATCTGAGGTTTATACGATGAAAGGCAACATGACATTCTTTTCACTGTTATTTTTAATGTTGGGAAATACAGCTATTTTTCACTAAAAATGTTCTTTGGGTTATACATTATGAATTTATTACTAATCTTAAGTGAATAATAAAATTTTAAAGTATATTTTGACTTCAATTGGTAAGTATCACTTGGTATAACTCAAAATCAAAAGCTCTTTGGAGGTCCTAATAAAGTTCTAAAGGGATCTGGAGACCAGAAAGTTTTAGACTATGATACTAGGAATTTGAATACCTATATTTTCATGCATACTTATTTATGATCCTAAAGTTTTAATGGTATTTTATACTTAGACCAACGTGCTCAGTTTTCTAGGCCATTACCAATCTGAAAAGAATGCAAGAAAAGAGAAACAAAGACTTCATTAACTAAGAAAATGTTTTCTTGGTGTTCAAATATGTTACCTGTGTTCATAGAAGTTTGAAAGGATGGCGGTGCACTCTCGCTTACATTTCTTTTGGACTCCAGCAACTGTCTCACTGTGCCTGCATTTCTATGAAATACATACACATATGAATAGTCAATGACTATGCCATCCTAGAAGAAACCAACTAACGTAGAGAAAAAGCAGTGGTCCACAGGGGAAAAAAGGTGGCTGGAGTTGGGTTTTAGAAACATAGGATGGCACACAGACTTCTAAATGCTGGGGTCTACAGCATTAGGGAAGAGTCTTTCTTTTATATTCTAATAACATCAACATGTAATCTGAATACAAAGTGTAGGTACAGATATTAGTCTTTCCCACCCCTGACAGAAGCATTTCTCAATTACTTAAAAGAAGTCTATTAATGACATGTGGTTAAAGCACTATGTAGGAGGTTAAGGGTATCATTCAGTTGTAGAGTATTTGCCTAGCATGTATAAGGCCCTAGGTTTGATCCTCACTCCAGGAAGGAAGGAAAAGTGGGAAGGAAAAAGGAAGGAAGGAAAGGCAGTAACAAAAGAAAGCCTTATAATAAATTAGCAAAAGTAAAACACATAGCTAAACAATGTTCATGCTTTGTTACAAGGAGAAAAAAGGAACTATTATTACTCAACCCAGCATATTAGACACTTATCTCTACATGAATACTTATGATTACAACGAGATTTTTTTTTTATCAAATAAAATCAAATCTGTGTTCTGTTATTTAAAAACTAGATAAACAGACTCTAATTCTCACCTGTAGGCCATATTATTATTGCTGCTGACATCACTCACAGATTTTCCTGGTGATACAGGTGGATTTGGTGGACTCTGGGGGAGGGTAAAAATACCAAAGCAAAAATAAAACCCAATATATAGAAATTCTTTTTAAAAACAAGACCTTTAAATGCTTTCTATGATCTGTTACTTCTATAATATAGTGAAAAACATTACTAGTTGAGATAAGAGTTTCAATCTTTGCAGTTTGTCTGTTGTATCTTCAACAATTTACTGTGTTGAAGACAACTGCTCATCATTTCAAAGTTGAATATGATAATTCCTATAACTCAATGTTCTTGGGAAGATTACATAAAACATAAAAATGTGAAAACGGCTTACATGCTGACATGGCAGTCATCATCGTAGTATTAGAAACTCAATAAATAAAGTAGTGGTGCCTAAGACTAAGATCACAAATCCAAATTATTTTTTTTCCACAAAAGAAACATAGATTGTTTAATGATTATATTTTTAAAATTTCCATAACATTAGAATCAAAGAAGTTCCAATTAAAGAATACAAATAGCCTGTTCTATCAAATTGCCACCAATAATAGGACAGTAAATTGGTATAATCACTTTGGAAACTTTTGGACAGTAAGTACATAAGAATGCTGAAGATGTTTACACTGAGACCCAGGAGCTATAGAAAATTATTTTAAGTACACATTCCAAAACAAAGGCAAGCTTTTACATACAATATATACACAATGCTTACATGCAATGTTGCTTATAAATTCTTACATATAAATATCTAAAATATAGCTATTTAAGTATTAAATAGTAAAAAATCTAAAAATCATCTACAACTAAATAATAAAACACTCCACCCAATTCAAAAATGTCTAAAAGTGAAGAGATACTTCAACAAAAGGAGATATGGAGGGTAAATAAGTGCAAGAATAATTTCTAAAATTTTGTTCTCAAAAATTCTACCTGCCATTTTATGACTTCAATAGTTTCATGAAAAGATGTCACAATTCTAAGGTACAGTAACAACTTAATTCAGCCTTTTTCCCTCAAAACAAGAAATAAAATGTAAAATTCTAACACCTATATATTAATTACCTATATATTAACTACCATTATTTAAACTGTTGTCATTAATGATACTATCATCATTTATCTCTTAAAACAAAAAGAATAAACAACATAACAATGCTCATGACTAAATGGAGTGTAAGAATAATACATATTAAACCAAAAGTGGTAAGTGCTGAGAAATTGCATAGAAGCTTCCACTAACCACTCTTCTCTTCTCAAAAATAAATACATTTTGCTACTTTTTATAAGAAAAAAGAATAATCTTAACTTATCAGTATAGTGTTGCATTAGGCATGTTTATAGAGGAGACAAAAAGAATTAAGATAATCTGTTATAAAAGTACTTAAAATCTGGCTGTCAACACAAATGTGAAATAAAAAGAAAAGCACATTAAAATGTCAGTGTAGTGCCAATGAAAAAAGTCACAAAAATAAAGGTTTAGGGGAAAAGAATGCATATCTAAGCAGGTGTTTGAGTAATTATTATACTCAAGATGGTTAAGGTAAAGGAAAAGAACAGTTTAGGGGAGAAAGACTAAAAAAAGAAAAGCAAAAGCATGGAGAATAAATAAAGTACCTGATTTAGAACATGGAAAGGATGTGTTTAATGCATGATTTTAAAATCTTGTTACTGTAAGATCAGCAATGTGGTTGAATAGGAAGCCCCACACCCTCCTTCCCTGATGGAGACAATGATTTAACAAAGTAAGAGTCTTTGTAAGATTTCCAGAAACTAGCTGACAGAACACTCAAAGCAAGCACAAAATCAAAAATGGGTATGGGGCACCTCCTCCCCCTTGGGCCCAGATCTGGAGCAGGACCACACTTTATACTCTAGGGACCCACAGGACTTGGGTGAGTGCAGATGTGGAGTTAGGAATGGCTTTGGGAGGCCAGACGTAAAATCTTAACTTTATTGTGCAGCTCTTGAGTGTTACAGCTCGGAGGGTATCGCAGCTCTAGAGTCTGCCCTTTGGGATGGCAGACTGTTCAACTTTGCCTCCAGCACTGGGTCCCAATGCTCTTCACACGTCCTCTGTTGATTAAAGTCTTCTTGCACACTGGACTTGTATACTCTCTATGCCAGATGTTTAGAATCTATTACATCTTAACTACTTTAACTGCTCTAATGGGTCAACCAATTACGGGGATAGATGCAAATGAGGTGAAACTGGGTGACCAATCATGGGATGTTCTTCTGGTAGCCAATCAGGGGACAGGGTGAGACCACGGCATAACCAATCAGGTGATAGGAGGTTTGAGAGGGCAGGGGCCATCTTGGTGGGTTTGATGCCAAAAAAGCCCAGGATGTAGGACAGAGGTCATCGGGACCATTTACCCTGACTTAGACCTCCAAGTGGGCTAGATAGGCCTTGGCCCAAGTGGTCCCCTCTATCTCCCGTGGGGGTATCCCTACAAATGGGTACATTGGAATTGGTAGGAAATTCCAATTAGCCACCACATCCTATCAACCCCCTAGCACAGAGCAATACAACCAAGACATCTCTATCAAGAAAGAAAGAAAGATGAATGGCACTTGCAGCCAACTTTTTGAGAGGATGCTCGTGGCATTAGTTTTTAATCTTGCCTAACTCAGAGGCACAATTTGGAATGCAGATGGTGACTGGGCACACTTTGATGTTTGGGGACCTCAGAGACTAAAGGCAAGAACCTCAGCTTGCTATGCATGATAAACATCGTATAAATGGAAATGACAGAGGAACTGTCAATACAACAGCATGTTAAAGCACCAAAGGCTGCATTACTTAAGAGAGACACCAGGGGGAGCTCTGAAACAGAAACATGCAAATCTATTCTGAAGAAAGATGACTCAGAAAACCTCAGAGAAGACTTATCTCCAAAAAATGTTACAGAAACCCACAGAATATCTAAGCAGGCTGATTGGTGAAGACCCTACTATATACAAAGGGAATTTTATGAACACTGAAAGAAGTAGCTGTATTTTTCAAATACCCAAATTTCAACAAAAGACAACAAAGGCACACAAAGAAACAAGGAACTATGTAACAATCAAATAAAATTAATCTGCAGAAAGTAACCATTAAAGAAATGGAGAACTATGAATTAAACAATGAAGAATTCAAAATAATTGTCACTAAGATGCTCAATGAAAGAGAAAACTAAGCCAAATCAGGAAAATGATACATAAACAAAATGAGCATACCAACAAAGAAATAAAAACCACAGAAAAGAATCAAACAGAAATAAGGAAGCTGAAGTGTGTTAGTCTGTTCTCTGTTGCTAGTAACTAAATACCACAGACTGGGTACTTTATACAAAACAGAGGTTTACTTTGGCTCACATTCTGAAGGTCAAAAGTTGAGGGGCCAGTCTGGTGATGGTCTTTTGCTGGCAGAGTCCCAGGATGATACAGGCATGACATGACAAGAGACAGAAAGTGTACACATGCACATATGTGTATGTATGTGCCTGTGTCTGTCATCTGGTCTCTCTCCCTTTTCTTAAGAAGCCCCCAGGACTTAATCATAGGTGCTTCATCCTAATGACTAATCCTAGTGACCTTCCAAAGACTCTACCTCTAAACACTATTGTCAGGTTAAGTTTCCATCCTCTTAATACCTTACAATGGGGATTAGATTTCAAAACACAAAATCATCGGCGATACATTCAAACCATATCCAGACTGAAGCATAAATAATACAACTGAAAGAAAAATTCATGACAGAGGATCAACAGCAGCCTAGATCAAGCAAAACAATAAATTAGCATTCTTGAAGACAGGCCTATTTGAAATTATCAAGCCAGAGAAGAAAAAAGAAAAATAAATGAAGAAAAGTGAAGAGCGCTAAAAGGACTTAGGAGGAAACAAGTAGATGATTGTACATGGTAGGGAAGACAGAAAGAAAAGACAGCTTATTTAAATAAATAACTGCTTCATAACAAAGAAGAATTCTGAAAACATTACATATTGAAAAAAAGAAATATACATACTGAAGTTCAAAGAACTCTAACAATTATCAACTTAAAAACATCTACACTGAGGTGCATTATAATCAAGCTTTTAGTCATAGTTAAATAATGTTTTGATTATGATTTTATTTATTTATTTATTTATTTTTTGAGATAGGTATTACTATATAGACCAGGCTGGCCTTAAACTCTCACTCCTCCCATGCTCACCTCCTGAGTGCAAGGATTACAGATAAGTACCACCATACCTCCACAATTAAATAACTGTGACATCAACATGAGAAAACTGTTTCATACATGCATGAGAGCTCCCACAAGATTATGAGTAGATTTCACAGCAGAAATCTTGTAAGTTTGAAGTGGGATGATATATTCATAATGCTGGGGGGAGAAAATCTGCCCATCAAAACTAGTAATACTGCCCTTCAAAAAATGAAGATCTTAAGACTTTCTCAAAAGGCAGAAGTGTTCATTACTACTAGACCAGTTTTACAATGAATGCTAAAGAGTCTTGAGTGAAAATGAAAGATTATACAAAATGATGAAAGCATATAAATATTTATATATGTGTATATATCTATGTATATGTATATATATACCTCTAGTAAAGGTAAATATAGAAAAAACTATGAAAATCTCTATTATTGCTAAATTTATGCATAAATCACCTTTAATTACAGTGAATATCATAAAAGATAAATGCACAAGGAACTACAAAAATGCCCTAATAAGCACCATGGCAAATGCCTGTAATCCTAGTAACTTGGGAGACTGAGGCAGGAAGATTGCAAGTTCCACGGCCAGAGGCAGTCTGCACATTATCAAAACCCAATCATGAAATTAAAAAAAAAAAAGAGAGAGAGAGAGAGAGAGAGAGAGCTCAAGGTGTACCCTAGATTCAATGTCCTAGTACCACAAAAAGAAAAAACACCCAAAAACCTATAAAAATGTTAATGGATACATAATATAGTATGTTATATCAATAGCATCAGGTTGTAGTTAGAATTACAAGAGGTGTGAAGATGCATGCAGCTCAGTGGAAGAGCACTGGACTACCATGCACAAGGCCCTGGGTTCAAAACTGCAGTGCTGTAATCAAGCAAGCAAGCAAGCAAAAGAACAGAGTTCTTATGTGATTGAAGTGGTTAGCAGTTTAGTCATAACTCTAACATATTTTATGTAACTCCCCATGGTAACCACAGAGAAAATACTGAATGAAAATACAAAGAGGAATCAATGCATATTACTATAAATTCACTGAAACACGAAGGAAGGGAGCAAGAGAAAAACAAAAGTTATAACACATAGTAAAACAGAATGGCAATAGTAAGCCCCTCTTCCAGTTATTGCTTTAGATATAAATGGTGATGAAAACACCCCAATCAAAAGACAGAGTGGCTTAAATTTTTAAAAAAGAAAGTAATAAATTTTTTAAAATAAAGGAAAAACAAAGTCCAACCACATACTTTTTATAAGAAACTGACATTAGATATAAAGATTCAGGGAAGGTGACATTAAACGATACAAAAAGATATTCCATGCAATAAAATAAAGTAAAAGTAATGAAAGAAAGTAAAGGTGGCCATACTTATATAACATTTTAAGTCAAAAACTCTGAAGAGATAATGAAGGATATTATATAATGATAAAATGATCAATTCACTACATATAATAAGCATATGTGAATCTAACACCAGGGCTGTCAAATATGTGAAGCAAATACTAAAAGAACTGAAAGGAAAAAGAGCAACACAGTAACAGTAGGAGTACTCAATTTAGTACTTAATTTTAGTAATGTATAAAACAGAAAATTAATAAGGAAAAAGAGTACTTAGCACTATAAACCAATTGGACCTGATATATGTATGTATGTATGTATGCATGCATGTATGTATGTATGTATGTGTGTATGTATGTGTGTATGTATGTATATATATGTGTGTGTATATCTATATATATCTATCTATATATATAAAACACTTCATTAAACCACAGAAGAAAACGTGTACATTTTTAAGTGTACATTGACCATTCTCATTGACAGCTCATACATTAAGTCACAAAACAAGTCTTAACAAATTTAAGAAGAATGGAATCATATCAGGGCTCTTTTCTAGCCACAGTGGAATAACACTTGAGATCAACAGCAAAAGTAAAGGGGGAAAGTGACAAATATGTGGAAATTAAACAACACACTCTTTGACCAATGGGCCAAAGAGGAAAACAGGAAATATCCTAAAACAAATGATAACAAAACACGCCAAAACTTATGAAGGAAAAAAGTAGTAAAAAGGGAAATTTATACCAGTAAACATAAAAAGAAAGATACAAGATCAAAAACCTAACTTTATACCTCAAGGAATTAAAAGAACTAACTAAACCCAAATTTAGCAGCAACAAAAAACAATGAAGACTGGGGCAAGAATAAATGAAATAGAGAATAGGAAAAAAATTAATGAGACTAAGAGTTGGTTTTTCAAAAAGATCAACAAAATTGATCCTTAGCTAGACTAAGAAGAGCAGTAATTCAATTAATTAAAATCAAGAATTAAAAATGGGAGACATTAAAACTAATGCCACAGAAATGGAAAGTATTGTAAGAGATTGCAAAGAACAAAAGGGCTAGGGTTTAGCTCAGTTGGTAGAGTATTGCTCTATACTCTCTGAGGACCCAGGTTCAATTCCCGGCACCACAAAAAATGGGAGAAAGAAATGGCAATTCACTTCAGAAGCAATCCTGAACAATCATCAGCCATTGAGAAACCTATGAGGGTTGCTACGAGTTGGACCTGACATGATGGCACATAACAACAACAACAAAACAAATTATACACCAAGCAAGTAGATATTCTAAAAGAAACAGATGAAGTTCTAAAAATACACAGTCTACCAAGACTAAATCATCAAGAAAAAAATATGAAGAAACATAATTAGTAGCAGATGTAATTAGATTTTTAAAAATCTCCCCAACAAAAGCCCAGGACCAGATGGCTTCACTGGAAGCCTCTACCAAACACTGTAAAAAGTTATACCAATTCTCCTCAAACTCTTCAACTTTAAACTCACTGTATGAGGCCATCATTACCCTAATATCAAGCTGTTGTTTTTTACATGCTGTCGAGTCATGTCCAACTCATAGTGACCCTCAGAGGGTTTTCAATGGCTGATTGTTTCAGGATTGCCATGTTCTTCTTATATTTCTGTGGTGCTGGGAATCGAACTCAGGACCTCAGAGACTGCAGAGTGTCACTCTACCAACTGAGCTAAATCTCAGCCCAGCCCCTAGTACTAAAGACACCAACAAAATAAAATGAAATGAAATAAAATAAAAATTTTAAAAACTACATACTAATATCTCAGATAAATATTGATATAAAATCCTCAAGAAAGCTAGGCACAGGGATGCGATGGCATATGTTTATAGTCACACCTATTTAGGAGGCTGAGATAGGAGGATCTCTTTAAATCAGGAGTTCAAAGAAAAAGCCTGGGGAACATAGCAAGATACCCATCTCTTAAAAAAAATCCTGATGAAAATACTAACAAACCGAATTCAAGCAACACATTAAAAACTTATACACCGTAACCAAGACCAAGGTATGGAAGAATGGTTCAATGTAGGAAAGTCAATGTAACATAAGACATTAATGGAATGAGGGACAAAACACCCATAACCATCTCAGAAACCATAACACAGAAAAAGAATCTGACAAAACTTAACAACCTATCATGATAAATAACACCAAACCAGAATGGAAGGATACTAACTCATGACTTGGTAAATATCATAAAAGAAACACCCATAGTGTTTAACATCATGTTGTTGTTGTTGTTGTTGTTGTTAGGTGCCGACGAGTTGGTATCCGACTCATGGCGACCCTCATAGGGTTTTCAATGGCTGACTGTTTCAGGATTGCCTTGGGAGTGGATTGCCAGGCCCTTCTCCTATTTTTGCGGTGCTAGGAATTGAACTCGGGACCTCAGAGACTGCAGCGCAGCGCTCTACCAACTGAGCTAAATCCCAGCCCATAGTTAACATCATACTCATTGGTAAAAAAAAAAAAAAAAAAAAAAAAAAAATTAAAAGGCTTCCCTCTAAGATGAGTAAGAACAGCAAGAGCAAGGATGCTTATTCTTGCCACTTCTACTCAACATAGTACTTAAAGTCCTAGCCAGAATAACTAGGAGAGTAAAGGAAATAAAAGGCACTAAAATCAGAAATGAAATAAATTATCTCTGCAGATGTTATGAACACATGTTAAAAATTCTAAATCTTCCACAAAAAACCCTATTAGAAATAAGCAAATTCAGCAAAGTTGGATACAAAATCAACCTGCAAAAATCACTCACTTTTCTATAAATAATGAACGTGGAAAAAAATTTTAAAAATAGTTTCATTTACAATATCATTTAAAGGAATAAAATACTTAGGAATAAGCTTAACCAATGACAAAAAAAGAACTGCACAACATAAAATACAAAACATTGATAAAAAAATTTAAATACAAACGAATAGACATCTTGTGTTCATGGACTCAAAGACTTAATATTGTTAAAATATCAATACTATTCAGAGTATTCTGTGGATTCAGTACAATTTCTATCAAAATCTCAATACCTTTTTTGTAATATGTTGTTAGGTGCCATCAGTTCAAGTTGTGTCCGACTCACAGCAACCCTATGTACAATAGAACGAAACGTTCCCCAACACTGTGACAGGCCTGGCACTGTCAGTGCTTCTCCGCTATTCATAGGGTTTCCAATGGCTGATTGTTTCAGGAGTGGGCTGGGCTACCAAGTCCTTCTCCATTTTGCAGTGCTGAGGATGGAATTGACGCCCTTAGAGAGGACAGAGGAGCGGTCTACCAAATGAGCTAAACTCCAGCCCCTTTTTAAAATATATGTGTTGTTGTTGTTATGTGCCATTGAGTTGCTGTCCAACTCATAGTGACCCTACATACAATAGGTGAAACACTACTTTTAGTGCTTCTCTGCTATTCGTAGGATTTTCAATGGCTGATTGATTTTAGTGGGGAGTGGGTTGCTGGGTCCTTCTCCCAAGCCTATAGTACCTGGTGTTCTTAGGTGGTCTCCCACCAAGTAGTAACTAACCAGGCCTGACCCTGCTTCACTTCTTTTTTTTTTTTCCCCAGTACTGGGGGTTGAACCCAGGGCCTCGCGCCCACATGCTTTGCAAGTGCTGGACCACTGAGCTGTGCCCCCAGCCCTTTTTTTTTTTTTTAACTTTTTGAGACAGGGTCTTGCTAAGTTACGCAGACTGCCTCTCGTCTTGAACTTGCGATCTCCCTGCCTCTGCCTCCACCTCCGCCTCTGCCTCCGCTTCCCAAGCCGCTGGGATTACAGGCATGTGCCACCGCCCCGGTACCCTGCTTCACTTCTGAGATGTGATGGGATTGGACACCACAGTGGTATGGCTGCAGACATATGTAAATGTGGTGGAATAAAAGAAAAATCCTAAAATTCATAGGGAATATCAAAGGATCTGGAGTTGCCAAAACAATCTTAAAAGAGAACAACAAATTTAGAGGCTTCACACTTTCTAGTTTGAAAACACATGACAAACCACAGTAATCAAAAAAGTGTGGTACTGGCCTACAGATAAGCTACACAGACCAAAGGAAAAGAACACAAAGCCCCCAAATACTCATGTCTACAGCTAAATGATTATCAAGATCTGCCAAGACAACTTAATGAGGAATAAACAGCCTCAAAAATAAATGCTGTTAGGAAAATTTGGCTATGTCTGTGCAAACAAAGTATGATCATTAGAGAAATGGGAATCAAAACCATAATGAGATATTACCTCATACCCCTTAGAATAACCACTATCAAAAAAAAAAAAAAAAAAAAAAAAAAAAAAAAAAAAAAAAAAAAAAAAAAAAAAAAAAAAAAAAAAAAAAAAAAAAAAAAAAAAAAAAAAAAAAAAAAAAAAAAAAAAAAAAACAGAAAATAACAGTGTTGGTAAGGATATAGATAAACCAAAGCCCTTGTGCCCTCCTTATAGAAATGTAAGATGATAGAGCCTCTGTGTAAAACGTGTGGAGGTCTTTCAAATACCTAAAAGTACAAGTACCATATGATCCAGTAATCCCTCTGGATATATGCTCAAAAGAACTGACAATAAAATCTCAATGAGATCTCTGCATCCATATTCTCTGCACTATTAGTCAAAATACCCAAAAGATAAAAGCAGTCCAAATATCCACTGGCAAATGAATGGATAAAAAGAGAAATGAGGTATATATCTATAGTGGAATACAACTGGGTCAGTACACAATTTCATGATAAATGGAGAAAAGATTGGGGCTATACAAGATTTTGCTTTACTTGGTTTTACAATCAACACCCACAGAAGGAACAGCAAAGAAGTCAAGACACATTGCACTGGCAAAAGCTGTTGCAAAAGACCTCTTTAAGGTATTGAAAAATAAAGATGTCACATTGAATACAATGGTGAGCCTGATTCATACAGTCGTATTTTCAGTTGCATCATACAGTAGTGAAAGCTGGATGCTGAGTAAAGGAGAGAGGAGAACTGATGCTTTTGAATTATGGTGCTGGAGATGAATATTGAATATACCACAGACTACCAAAAGAACCAACAGATCTGTCCTAGTATTGCCACCAGAGTGCTCGCTGGAAGCTAGGATAGCTAGACTGTGTCTGATGTATTTTGGACATATAGTCAGGAGGGATCAGTCCCTGGAGAAGGACATCATGTTTGGGAGAGTGGCAGGTCAATGAAAAAATGGTAGACCTTCAACTAGATGGAATAACACAGTGGTTGCAATAATGTGCTTAAACATAAAGATTGTGCGCCTGGCACAGAATTGGGGATGTTTCATTCTGTTGTAAATAGGGTCACTATGAGTTGGACCCAACTCAATGGTCCCTAACAACATTAAGCTTCAAAAAAGAAAGAAATCCTGTTGCATGCTATAACATGGATGAATCTTCAGGACATTATGCTGAATGAAATCAGTCACAAAAGACAAAAATACTGTCTGATTCCATTTACATAAGCTAACTTGAGTACTCAAAAGGATACAAACTGAAAATAGGATGACAGTGGCCAGCGGCAGAGAGGAGAATGACAGGAAGAATATTTTTTACACGGATTATGAAAGACAAAGGGTCCATAACCACTGATTTCAACGAAATACAAAAAATTGTCAGGAATTACTATGAGAGAGTGTATTCCCAAAAATATGAAAATGCAGAAGAAATGGACAAATTTAATAACACGTATGACCTACCAAAACTAACCCCAGAAGACATAACTGACTTAAACAAGCCCATTTCATATACAGAAATAGAAAAGGTAATTAAAAGCCTTCCAACAAAGAAGAGTCCAGGTCCTGATGGATTCACAGCAGAATTCTACCAAACTTTTAAAGAAGATATAATACCTGTCTTCCTCAAATTATTCCAAAAAATAGAAAAGGAGGGAACACTCCCAAATTCATTCTATGAAGCTACCATCACCCTGACACCTAAACCAGGAAAAGATTCATCTAAGATAGAGAATTATAGACCCATCTCCCTTATGACTCTAGATGCAAAAATATTTAATAAAATTCTGGCAAACAGAATCCAGCAGCATATGAAAAAGATTATTCACCATGACCAAGTGGGGTTTATACCACAGATGCAAGGATGGTTTAACATACGGAAATCAATTAATGTATGTAATCCAACATATCAAGAAACTGGCAAACCAACACCACATGATCATCTCAATTGATGCTGAAAAGGCCTTTGATAAAGTGCAACACCTTTTCATGATAAAAACTCGGGAGAAGATAGGTATAACAGGCAAATACCTTAATTTCATAAAAGCCATTTATGACAAACCTACAAGCCAACATTATATTAAATGGAGAAAAACTGAAACCATTTCCTCTTCGATCTGGAACAAGACAAGGATATCCTCTCTCTCCTATTCTATTCAACATTGTAATTGAAGTCCTTGCCAGGGCAATCAGACAAGAGAAAGAAATCAAAGGGATACAGATTAGCAAGGAGAGATCAAATTATCGTTGTTTGGAGATGGTATGATCTTATACCTGAAAGACCCCAAAACGTCAACCAGAAAACTTCTGGATCTAATTAACTCCTTCAGCAAAGTTGCAGGCTACAAAATTAACATACAAAAATCAACAGCTTTTCTTTACACCAATTCCAAACAGGAAGAAAAGGAAATTTCAGGAAAAATACCATTCATGATAGCCCACCAGAAAATTAAATACCTTGGAATCAATCTAACCAAAGACCCTTCAGATCTCCACAAGGAAAATTTCAAATTATTAAAGAAAGAAATAGCAGAGGACACTGAAAAATGGAAAGACCTCCCCTGCTCCTGGATAGGGAGAATTAATATAGTAAAAATGGCTATCCTATCAAAGGCAACCTATAGATTTAATGCAATACCCATTAAAATTCCACTGACTGACTTTACAGAAATAGAAAAAATGATCCAAAAATTCATATGGAACCACAAAAGACCACGTATAGCCAAAACACTCTTAGGTGGCAAAATGAACAGAGGTGGAATCACAATTCCTGACCTCAAGCTATACTACACAGCAGTGGTTGCAAAAACAGCTTGGTACTGGCACAAAAATAGGCCCGAAGACATCTGGAACAGAATAGAAGACCCAGAAATACCTCAAAACACAGATAGCCACCTGATTTTCGACAAAGGAGCAAAGCAAGTAAACTGGAAAAAGGACAATCTCCTCAACAAATGGTCCTAGGAAACATGGTCATCCACATACAGAAAAATGAAAGCTGACCCCCATCTCTCAATATACACGAGAGTTAACTCAAAATGGATAAAAGATCTCAACATACAACCAGAAACTTAAAAACTTATAGGAGGCAAGATAGGCAATACACTCCATCATATAGGCTTAGGAAAGTATTTCCTTAATAGGACTCCAATTGCTCAAGAAATTGCAACAAGAATACATAAATGGGATTACATGAAATTAAAAAGCTTCTGCACAGCACAAGAAACAATTAACAGAGTCAAGGAAACCCCCACAGAATAGGAAAAAATCTTCACATTTTATACATCAGACAAAGGCCTAATTACTAGAATTTATAAAGAACTCAAGAAAAAAACTCCCAAAAAAACAAACAACCCAACGCACAAAAGGGCAAAGGAACTGAATAGACAGTTCTCAAATGAAGAGGTCCATAAAGCCATGAAACACATGAAAAAATGCTCAATATCCCTACCCATTAGGGAAATGCAAATTAAAACCACTCTGAGATTTCACCTTACACCAGTAAGAATGGCCAAGATCAATAAAACAAACAACAACAAATGCTGGCAAGGTTGCAGGGAAAAGGGAACACTATTACATTGTTGGTGGAGCTGTAAATTGGTCCAGCCACTGTGGAAATCAATATGGAGTTATCTTAAAAAACTAAAAATAGATCTACCGTATGACCCAGCTATAACACTATTGGGAATTTACCCAAAGGGAGATGGGTCATCATACCACAGAGACACCTGCATCTCCATGTTCAATGCAGTGTTTTTCACAACAGCAAGGATATGGAATCAATCAAAGTGCCCTTCAACAGAAGAATGGATAAAAAAACTATGGTACATATACACGATGGAATACTACTCAGCAATCAAGAAAAATGAAATAAGGCATTCACAGCAAAATGGATAGAATTAGAGAAAATTATTTTAAGTGAACAAACACAAGCTCAGAAAGAGAAACACCACATGTTCTCACTCATATGTGGGAGCTGAATCAAAATTATAAGAAGGAAAAATCCTATTCAAAGGTCGGATCAAAATAAAAGGGGGGAAAAAAGATAAGAATGGTGTCAATATAAATGGTCTATAAAATGCATGCAATTGCTTTAACAAGATAAAAACAAAGATCACTACAGGAAAAGTTTCTATCTTAAACAGAACTGGAACCCAAGGACATATAGAAAAATATTACCAAGTAAAAGAGAAGAGTTAGATGGGGGTGGGGGGGGGAAGCATAGGGGAGGGTAAGGGGGAGCCTATATGAATAATGTACATCAAAATGCATATATGGAAATGTCACAATGAAAAGCATGTCAGAATTAATCACATTAAGGTGTACATTAAAAATTTCCAATAAAAAAAATATATATATTTTTTACAGATACAGAGTTACAGTTTTATTAAGATGAAAAAGGTTTGGAAAGCTGTTATATAATGTGAAAATGAACACTACTGAATGAAATGTACACTTAAAAATGGAAGAGTAAATTTAATGTTGTGTATTTTCTACCACAATTTAAAAATAAGAGTTCTTCAAAATATTTTAAAAATCAAAAAATCTACATGTACAATTTAGATTTAACCTAAAACTGATCAAGTGATTGATTTTTATAAGATACAAAATTGGTATGAACAGTTTCTTAACAACTATTTTATAGGAAGAAATAAAAGGATAAAAAGTAGAAATATAAGTCATCAGGATAGTAGATTAGATTAAAAATGAGATCTTAGTAGCAAACTACCTATGAGAGTTTTCTGCTCTTTTAGAAGTTAAAAGAGCAACTATTTTAAGACAAATCTCAATGGTGAGGTTTACCACAACTGGTTATGGGCAGAAGACAAAGGAATAAATCTAAATAAAAGTATTTACAGTTTTATTGTTTTTTTTTAAGCAGTTTAAATTTTACTCACTTTCCTCTTTTCTAAAAAAAAGTTAGATTTAAGGTAACACTTCTAAATTTGATGTACTATATACAAATCATGCAGAATATGAATATGAAGAGATATAAATTAGTCTGTGCCCAAAAAGATTTACTAGAGCACAGAATCATCTTCATAAATACATATAAAATTCTGATGAAGACAGAAGGGACGGTCCAGGTTGTCTGAGACACATTTCAAAGTGATTCAAGGCATAAAATGTACATCACTGTGAATACACATATTCTGGACTTTATGCCTCTGATACAATCCATCAAAGATTTGTCTTTGTGACTATTATAAAATGAAATGTAGTGTTTCTTGGGTGAAAAACCCACAGACCTATAAACATAGATAATTACACCAAAATATGGAGAACACAAACACAGGTACTTTATTTTTAAAAGCAAACACAAAAAAATTGGTATAAATCCAAACATATTTAAATACTTCCATTTTATATAATTTAATTAACAATCTACATGTTTTTTTCCCAGAAGCTAACATATCACTAGTGTCTAGTAAGTAAAATGAATTCTAAAAATTTACATGGTTTGCAATATTTCAAATTTCACTGTTCATATAAAAATCTGGCTAGGAGCTGTGGTGCAGGACTAAATCCCAGCAACTTACTAGGCTGGGGCATGAGGATTGCAAGTTGGGAGGCCAGAAGCAGCCTGTGCAATTTAGCAAGACCTTGTCTCAAAATAAAAATTAAGCTGGGCACAGTGGCTCAGAACTTTAATCCCAGAGACTCAGGACGCAGAGGCACTTGTTTAGTATGTATGAGCCTCTGGGTTCAATCTCCAAGTATTGAAAATAATAATAATAATAATAATAATAATAATAATAATAATAATAATAATTTTAAAAAATTAAAAAAGGGTTGAGGGATACAACTCAGTGATGGAGACCTCGCCCAGCATGTGAAAGGCCCTAAATTCAACAACTTATACAGGGAGGAAAGAAAATCTACAGAGAATAATATCCAATAGGTTCAAAAGATAAGCTAAAGACTCTTTGATAATCACTTTACCAATGTTTGCTGAGGTAAATACACTCATTCTATAATTTCTTATAAAATATCAAGGAGTAGATGGAAGAAATGTAGAAGAGGAAAGAGAATTTAAAAAGTCCTTCTCTTCAGTAATTCTCACTTCAAAATCATTCAACAATCAACTATTTACCCCCATACTCTTTTAAGCTTTGTACTACATATGAAATTTTGTTTTCAAATTCTTTAACGTTAATACCTACTTCATCACTGGATTTCTTGTTTCCATCAGATATGGGTCTCATTAATATTGTTAGTCTGAAAATTCTTATTTTCAGCAAATGCTGTTCCGACAACCTTATCAGAAATAAATAGCAGCTTTGTTGTATATTTCATAATCTGCTTTGTTCTTTATTCCTCCAAGAAGTTCAGTAGTGTCTACATTTTTTTGTTCAGAACTTCACTATTTATTATTTCCACTAACTTTAATCAACATCTCATCACCATAATTTTCATCCACAAGCATTGTCTCCTCCTCATTCAGTGGTTCTGGCTTACCTACTTCATACAACTGGTGGCACTATTTTGAGAGGCTATGGAACTTTGGGAGGTGAGACATAGGAAACAGAAGTAGGTCACTCGGTGGGGTTGGGGGAAGGGCAAAGAATAACCATTTGAAGGTTTTACCCAGACCTCTGGTTCTAGTAAACTCACTCTACTTCCTGATGCCATCATGTGAAGTCTTCTGCTGTGCTCCTGCCTCTAGCTGTGCGGCCATGCCACCACTACTACAGACTGAAGCCCTCTGAATTGTGATCTGAAATAAATCTTTCCTCCCATAAGTTGTTTCTGTCAGGTATTTTGCCACAGCAACACATAAGCTAATTAATTAACACTGGCTTTACCAGAAGCAGCATAATGCCTGCTACTAATTGTAAAGACACTATGCATCACAACCATAAATAGTCCATAGCTATCATTAGTTGGCCTTGTGCTCCATTCTTCTAAGTGTCAAAAAGGAGCATTGATCCTAGAAAGCCCTCCACTATAACAACCTAAAACTCCAAGCGACTAGCAGCAAAACATTTTAAGTAAATAGTTATAACTCTGGGCATTTTATCAAACAAAAGACTTTTCTTGGCTTTGGTACAATGATTACAAGTTTCACAGAGTTATTTATCTTCTCCTACAATCCTCTCTGCTGAAGCAAATTGTGATATTGCACATTTCAAGTTCTTCTTTTCTGGTTTTGTCTATGGAGAAATTTCAGAACTCTCCTCTACTTTGGAAGCTCATCTTCTTGTATTGGCATACTCATGTCCTGAAAGCATTCTCTCTTCTGTTGTGTCATCACTGTCACAGTTCCCCAGATCCTCTTCAAGACTGTATTCATTTTCTTTAGATTATCCTTTGAGGCCATGGTTGTTGTTATTCCCAGACTACAGAATTTATTAAGAATGCTGGGTTGCTTAGTTATAGACTTTAACCAATTTATTTTAACTCTTAGTTTCTTTGTGAGGGTCTTGTACTTACAATTTCATAAATGCACTTACAGATTACTTGAGGAGGTATCCCTAATGCATCACAGGTAGCTTTTCTTACTGATTTAGTTTATTTCTGGTTCTCTTCCAATGACTGGTGTTCCTTGGATACTCTAACTTTTTTCTTCATGTTAGCAAATGCACTGCCATGCTTCTCTTTTTCCATTCTCTTTTGGGAGTTTTCCTTTATAGTCCTTAGAATTCCTCATATTGTCAATCTCCATTTTGTTAATTCCATTCATTCCTTTTTTCTGATGAGGATTTTCTCCTCTACCTTAGTACATAATTCTGCCACATTTATTACTTCTCTTTTAGGAGCTAGCAGGTTTCTTAAGGGCTTCCCAAAATACACTGCAATACTTTTGGTGCATCATGCCATATATATCCTTCATAGACAGGGTAGAGTTTCCTGGATGTGTTATGCAGTCACCTTGGCTGAACAGCAAGCTTATCAGTACGTATCTTTGCATTTAAAAGAAAACTATCCTATAAAATCTTAAACTTGCCAAAGGATCTTCTTTGCACTTTCTTTTATTTTCTGATTGATTTCCACCTTTATTAAATAAGTGCTTCACTCCAGATTTAAAACTGAGACAAAAATATAAAACCTGAAGTATTAAGATAAAAGGTATCACCAAGATTATTCAGACTCATCACTGTTCACATGTTTTCTCTCTTATAGTTTATAGGTGAGAACTGTGCTGTAGAAACAACCTGATCAATTTCAGATCTTCTATATTAAGAGCTTTTTCTTTCTTCATTTTCTTGATAATCTGTGAAATCTAAGGCTCTCTTTTTTGCTTTTTCTAAAAAAAAAAAAAAAACTTCAAAGAAAGTTTGATTTTCTTGGATGGACTACCTTTGAAAGCCCAGTACTTTCACTAGGTTTGATACCAGGCATTTTATTTTCAAATCCCAAGGAGCTGACAAAAATTTACAGAAGGCAGCCATAATCATCAATTTCATCAGTCATGGCCAGAAGAGATGTCCTTAGCAGGAGCGAGATGATTACAATTAGTGTAAGTATGGGTATGACAGGTGAGGCCCTATCCAAGCTGTAGGGTCCCCGTATGAGGAAAAATTTGTTGGATGGTCCTCTCCATGAGGAAGTGATCAGTCACTTACAGAGCTAGAACCAGGCTGCTACTCAGTCCTTCCTTGCATAGCACCTAGGAGGCTGAGGCAGAAGGACCACTTAGGATTTGTTGCTATGCAAGGCCTCCCCCATCTTCCCTTATGCACATCACACACAGTCACATGCATCTTAAATTTATTATAAATGTGTGAAATTGTCAGGCATGTTGTAAGTTCTGTTGTATACTCAAGCCTCCACTGTCCATGTACTTCCACTCAAGATTCAAATACCACTTCAAAATAGTCCTGCACTCCTCAAACATCGTGCTGCCACCATTTTGACTGTCCTGCCTATCACATTAATGAGCTACCATTTATTCTGATCAAATGTCATATTACACATTGCTACTGTAATTCAATTCAACTTCAAAAAGTAATATATATAAAATATCTCTTCAAATGTGTGTACAATTGGTTTTTTTTTTTTTTTTTTTTTTTTTTTTTGGTACCCACAACATGTGAGAATAGGGCTGGGGTTTAGCTAGGTTGGTAGAGCACTGTTCCACATTCTCTGAAGATCCAGGTTCAATCCTCAGCATCACAAAAACAGAAGGATGTGGCAGTCCACTCCCAAAACAACCCTGAAACAATCAGCCAATGAAAACCCCTATGAGGGTTGCTATGAGTCAGACCTCACTCAATGGCACCTAATAACAAGTGTATGAGAATAGTATTTCCTAAGATTAGCATTTAGAGCTAAATATTAATTATGCAATAACAGATATTCTTACATCTTGTCTTTTCTTAAGATCTTCTTTGGCAGCTCCAAAGCGTTTGGTTAACCTGGCTATCTTCGCCTGAAAGAAAACAAAAACAGAAAAGGAAATCAAGTGGTATTATGGAATTAAAAAAAATAAAAACCCTATGCATTCATTTCAAGAAACCCACAGATAACAGGATCTTTAGAAGATAGTTAAGAGCAAAGAAAATAAGATAAGCTGATTGTAAAATATACATTTGGAAAAATTTGTTTAAAATCATATGAAATATGAAATACACAGGTATTAATTGAACTTTGATTGTTATAAACTTGTTAAGCATAATCCCCAGAATAACCACTAAGGGAGAAAACACTAAAAAATGTTTAGAAAGAGTACTGAGAAGAGAATCAAAATATACACTAGATAAGTAATTCAAAGCAATCATAATGCAGCAGTAACAGAGACACTGAGGAATGAAACATATATAAAGCATAAAGAAAAAAATGGTAAGAATCTTTCCTTTTCAGTAACTACTTTAAATCTAAATTGATTAACCTCTCCAATTAAAAGATAAAGATTGAGCCAGGTGCCATGGCACACACCTGCAATCCCATTGACTCAGGAGGATGAAGCAGGAGGATCATGAATCTGAGGCCAGGGGCAGCCTGTGAAATATAGTGAGAACTTGTCTCAAAATAGGAAGAAAGACATGGGCTGGGAGGTGCAGCTTAGTGGTAGAGCACCTGCAAAGTATGTACAAGACCCTGGCTGAGTCCCTGAGAACCAAAAAATAAAAAAGAAAGAGAGAAAGAAAGAAAGAAAGAAAAAGAAAAAGAAAGAGAGATTATTAGGATGGATAATAAATCATGAATCATGACCTAACAACATGCTATCCATAGACTTCAAAGTTTTATGCATCAAAAGACAACATCAAGAAATTTAAAAAACAACAGAATGGGGAGAAAATATTTGCAAATCATATATCTGATAGGAGTTTAACATCTAAAGTACATAAAGAACTCTTCAACTCAACAATAAAATAATAAAAAATGAAAAAGAAACAAACATCAAAAATATTAAAATGAGAAAAAGTCTTTAATAGACATGTCACTAACATCTAAGTCCTTGCATTTTTATAACTCCAAGCCCAAAAGGCCTTTCCTCACCACTGGCTAAGTGAGCGACCACCCCGAGAATCAATGTGGGCCCAAAAAATTGCCTGTGACTTGGGACACGGACCTAGGGGCACAAGTCTATGAGGTTCAAAGCACAGCCCACATTACAGAGGGAAGTGAAGGGGGCATCCATTTGGGAAAAAATGGTATAACCTCTGGAAATAGGAGCTAGCGCTGCTGTATGTGAATATAAACAGGGATCTGGGTCAGACCATTCAGTGCCAGAACCCTTCTTATGTACCTCTGGGCTACGCAGGCAAGAGCAGTGTAAAGGTAGTGCCTACATTCACCACACTGCCAGGCCTGCAAGAATTCAGTCCAGCAGAAGTCACAGTAGTACACACCCAGCAAGAAAGGCAGGATAGGGATTAGTGTACAAACAGCCCTTTCTGGTCTAACTTGTTTAGGCTTAAGCAATAAAACTCAAAATCCCCCTGCATCCCACACCAAAGAACTCCAAAATGGCAAGTCTGAGAAAAAAGTGAAGCATCTCTACCTGTTTCATCAGAAAGGAAAAAGTACTGGCTGATGGTTTTTCTTTTCTTTTCTTTCCCTTTTTAAAAATTCCCTAGTATTGTTCCTTATTTGTTTTATTGCATCTTCATTCATCATCATTTCCTACAACTTCATCCTGTATTTCCTCTCTTTCCTAACCTGCTTCTCTTTTTTTCTTTCCCAATCCCTCCTTCCATTTATTACATACTAATGTTTTTACCTTGAATTATGGTGCTGGAGACAAATATTGAGTATACCATGGACTGCCAAAAGAATCAACAGATCTGTATTGGAAGTGCAACCAGAGTGCCCTTTGGAGGCAAGGATGACTAGACTGCACCTTATGTATTTTGGACATGTTGTCAGGGGAGATCAATCCCTGGAGAAGGACATCATGTTTGGGAGAGTGGCAGGTCAACAAAAAAAGGAAGACTCTCAACCAGATGGACTGATATAGTGTCTGCAACAATGGGCTTAAACATAAAAAAGATCATGTGCTTGGCACAGAGCCAGGGAGTGTTTTGTTCTGTTGTACATAGTGTTGCTGAGTCAGACCTGACTCGATGGCACACAACAACAAGAACAATACTTTTACCTTATGAATTTCTAAATTCTTGGTTTACCTTGTAAGTATCCTAGCTCTTCTCTTTTCTATCCTTACTGGGGGGATAGCTGTTTTTTCCATTTTTTTTAAAGTACATGTAAATACCTGGTTTGATTTTGAATTGTGGTTGTTGTTACTGTGGCCTGCTTTCTCTCCTCTGCATGGTAGTGAGGATTGAAACCTCCAAAGATGACTGCCCATTAGGAAGACCATCATATAAAACTAGAAGAGGTAAGCATCCCAACAGATGCACAAATGCAATGCGGAAACACAAGATATATGAAAAGGCAAGGCAATGACTCCTCTAAAAGCTCATAATTCTTTAATAAACAAATCCAAAAGACACTGAAATGGTTGAACTCCCAAAGAATTCAAGTCTTTTTAAAAGTGATCAGTGACCTCAAAGATACTTCAAATGAATGAAATAAGTCAATTCAAAGTTTGAATGAAGAATTCAGCAAAGAGATAGAGATTCTGAAAACAAAAAGAAAAGAAAAAATGTCAGTCTTGGGAATAAAAGCTCAATAAATCAAATAAAAAACTCAGTGTAAAGCATTGCCAATAGACTAGATCATGTAGAAGAAAAAATATCAGGGATGGAAGACAAAAAGCAACTTTCAAGAACTCTGGGACATGATCAAGATATCAAACCTAAGAATCCTTAAAGTAGATGAAAGAGGTAAGATATAAACTAAAGGCACAGAAAGCTTATTCAATGAAATTACAGCAGAAAACTTCCCAAAGCTAAGGAAATATACAGACATGCAAGTACAGGGGGCATTTGAACCCAAAACAGACATGACTAGAAAAGAACCTAACCATGTTGCAGTACAGTTAAAATGCTATGAGTACACAACAAAGAAAGAATATCAAAAGCTCCAAAAGAGAAGTACCAACATACTTACAAAGGCAAACTCATCAGAATTATAGCATATTAGGGCTCTCAACAGAAACTCTTAAAGCCAGGAAAGTATGGAATGATATATTTCAATCACTGAGAGTAAATAACTGCCAAATGAGTTTACTATATCCAGCAAAGTTATCCTTTAAAATTGATGTAGAAATAAAGACTTTCCAAGATAAGCACAAACTAAAGCAATGCATGACCACTAAACCAGCATTGCAGAAGATACTTACACAGACCCTACACACAGATGAGGAAGGAAGACAGTTACAATCAAGAGAGCTTGGGAAAGAATACACTTGATAAGAAGAGATGAACAAACAAGAATCAGGAAAGAATCAATCATGTACAACTCAGGAGAATATAAAAACTTTAAGAGAAATAAAGGACAAAGAACAAAAAGTACAAGAATCAATCATTGGAAAAAACAAAAACTTTAAAAAGTGAGTAACAATTTTAAAAACCCACAAAATTACAGGCATCAGTACATAATCTCTCAATAATAACACTACATATAAGCCTTCATTCTTCTATTAAAAAGTACAGACATGCTGATTGAATTAAAAGAATAAGATCCAACCATTTGCTGTCAGCAAGAAACACCTCTCTGTAGCAAAGACAAAAATAGACTGAAAGTACAAGGAAGGAAAACAACATTCTAAACAAATAGAAGCTGAAAGCAAGGTGGTGGTTGTTGTTAGGTGCTGTCGAGTCGTTTCCGACTCATAGCGACCCTCATAGGGTTTTCAATGGCTGATTATTTCGGGATTATCTTGGGTGTGGACTGCCACGTCCTTCTCCCATTTTTGTGGTGCTGAGAATCAAACTCGAGACCTCAGAGACTGCAGAGTGGTGCTCTACCAACTAAGCTAAATCTCAGCCCGACAAAAGCAAGGTAGAGTAGCTACACTCATTTGTGAAGCTGAATTCAAGGCAAAATTAATCAGAATAGACTTTAAAAAGTCACTACATACTAATAAAGGGAAAAAATCTATAAACAAGATGTAACAATTGTAAACACATACACACCCAATATTGGTGTACTCAATTTCATAAAAGCACCACTCCTGGACACAAAAAGACAGATAGATTCAGAAACAATAATAGTGGGAAATTTCAATACTCCACTCTCACCAATAGATAGACCATCTAGACAAAAAATAAAGAACCTTAAGAGTTAACCCACAACAAAGACCAAATGGACTGACTTCACAGGTATCTATAGTATATTCCCTGAAACAATCAGTCATTGAAAACTTTATGATGGTTGCAATGAATTGGACCTGACTCAATGGCACCTAACAATAACATAGAATATTCCATCTAACAGCTAAGAGTGTACATTCTTCTCAGCAACCCATGGAACTTTCTCCAAAATAGATCACATTTAATGATGTAAAACAAGTCTTAACAACTACAAAACCAACTGAAATAATTTCTTGTACCTTATTAGATCATAATGGTATAAAAGTAGAAGTTAACAGTGAGAGAAACAGTGAGGAAAATATACAAAAACATGGAAATTAAATGATATACTTTTGAATGATCAGTACGTCACTGAAGAAATCAGGAGAGAAATGAAAATCTTCCTAAAATCCAATGAAAATGAAAACGTCATTTAACAGTACCTGTGAGATAGAGCAAAGGCAGTTCTAAAAGGAAGGTGTATAGCTAAGAGTATCTATCTTTAAAAAACCAGAGAAATCTCCAATAAATAATTTAATGATGTACATCAAAGTCTTAGAAAAGCAAGAACAAGCCAAACCCAAAAATGGTAGAAGAAAAGAAATAATAAAGATCAGGACTGAAATTGCTGTTGTTAGGTGCCACTGTGTTTGACTCATAGAGACCCTCATAGGGTTTTCAGTGGCTGACTGGTTTGGGATTGACTCAGGAAAGGATCATGACGTCCTTTTTCCATTTTTGCAGTACTGGGAATCAAAGCTAGGACCTCAGAGACTGCAGAGCATCGCTCTACCAACTGAGCTAAATCCTAGCCCTGGACTGAAATTAATGAGATATAAATTTAAAAAAAAAAAGAGAGAAAGAAAGAAAGAAAGAAAAGAAAAAAAGGAAAGAAACAAAAAAGAAAACAATACAAGGATCAATTATATGAAGAGTTGGTTCTTTGAAAAAATAAACAGACAAATTTTTAGCCAAGCTAGGCAAAAGTGAAATAAAACCCAAATTAATGAAATTAGTGATAAAAAAATGTTTATTACCAATAGATACCACTGAAATCCAGCAAATCATTATGGAATATTTTAAAAATTATACTCCAATAAGTTGGAAAATCTATAAGAAATGGCTTATTTCTAGACATATAATGAATAAAGTTTCTAGACACAAGACAAAACTGAACCACAAGAATATATTAGAAAAAAAGAAAAACCCAAAAGATCTATAATGAACAATGAGCCTGAACTAGTAATAAAGACTCGCTCTACAAAGCTGAAGACTCAATGGATTCACTGCTAAATTTTACCACAGACCTTTAAAGAACTAAGATCATGCTCTTCAAATAATTCTATAAAATAGGGGAAAAATGCTTCCAAACTCATTTTATGAAGCCAGTATTAGCGTGAAACCAATAGCAGATAACATAAAAAAAAAAGAAAGCTACAGAACAATTTCCTTAATTAACACAGATGGAAAAATTCTCAATAAAATACCTACAAACTGCATTCAACAACACATTAAAAAGATTATACACCAAGATCAACATGAATTCATACCAGGAATGCTAGGATGGTTCAAAATACAAAAACAGTTCATATATATGGCACATTAACAGAGTCAAGAACAAAAATCACACCATCATTTTGAAAGATACAGAAAAGGCCTGTAACAAAATTCAATAGCCCTTCAGAATAAAGGCAAAGAAGAAACTAGGAATAGCAGGATCATACCTTAACATAATAAAGGCTATTTAGGACAATTTGATAGCCAACATTTTACTAAATGAGGAAAAACTGAAAGCATTTCCTCTAAAATCAGGAATTAGACAAGATTGTCCACTGAACACTCTTAGTGAATATAATGTTTGAAATCTTAGCCAGAGCAATAACGTAAGAGAAAGAAATAAAAGAGATCCTATTAAAAAAAGAAGTAAAATTATCCATGTTTGCAGATGATAAAACCTATACTTTTTAAAATTACCCTAAAGACTTGACCAGAGACACTTAGATCTGATAACTACTCTTAGCAAACTAGCTGGATACAAAAATCAACATACAAATCTCAGTAGGTTTTCTATACACCAATAAAAACATACTGAAAAAGGTAGGAAAAAAATCCTATTCAGAATAGACCCAAAAAAAAAAAAAAGGAAAACAAACCATAAATAAATAACTCAGGAATAAACTTAACCAAATATGTTAGCAGGGTGTAGTGGCACACGTCTGCAATCACTGCAACTTGGGAGGTAGAGGCAGGAGGATTACAAATTCAGTGCCAGAGGCAGTCTGTGCAACTTACTGAAACCCTGTTATCAAAATTTTTTTAAAAAGTAAAAAATGGGCTGAGAGTACAGCTCAGTGCTACAGCACTTGCAAAGCATGTGTCAGGCACTGGGTTCAACCCACCATACTGCAAAAATAAAAAATAAAAAAAAAGAATTTTAAAAGATGTTAAAGACCACTAACATGAAACCCATAACACAATGAAAAAATAAACTACAGAAAACACTAAAAGATGGGAAGATCTCCCATCATGGGATTGTGATCCCACAGTCATGGATCAGCAGAATTAATACTCGAAAGTGGCTTTATTACCAAAAGTGATCTACAAATTCAATCCTCATCAAGATACCAATGTCATTCTTCACAGAAATAGAAAAAATGTTCTAAAATTCATATAGAAACACAAAAATATCTCAGGTAGCTTAAGCAATACTGAGCAAAAGAGAAATCTGGAGGCCTCACAATACTTGACTTCAAATTATATTATAGAGCCATAATAACAAAACACTATGATACTGGCACAAAAACAAAAAATGAAATAGAATAGAAGACCCAGAAATAAGCCCACACATTAATAGCCATCTCATTCTACACTGAAGGAAAAGATAGCTTGTCCTACAAGTGGTTGCTAGAAAATTGGATATCCACAGGTGGAAGGCTGAAACAATGAATGAAATTATTCTTTTAAAATCTTCACTCATCTTTGGTTTTAAATTGAAATTCTCAAGAGTAGTAGAGAAAGGGAGCTTAATAATAAGATGACACTGTCACTATAGAAAGACCTGCTAAAGGTAAAAACCAGGACTAGCGTTGTCCTAAATGATCAATTACAACATTACTACTAAGACTTTATTGTTAAGAAAGTCAAACATCAAGTAAAATTAGCCTGGGAGATATAATACATCTAAATTCTGATCATGTTTTGCTGTAAGTTGGTTGTTAAGAGTGAAAAAGTGATTTAACATTCAGGGACCACTTCTCCCTCAATTACAAAATAAAGCCATATAAGTGGTTTATCCTTTCCAGGCGGCGCTGCTCCTGTGTGCCCAGCTCCCCCTCACCATAAGGCGGGTCTTTGGCTGCTGGTTCCTGCTCACGGCCAGAGCAGGTCCAGCGGCAGGGCAATACCCCACAGTTTATAACCCAAAATTCTTCAGACTATGCTCGTATTTAAAATAGACTAACAGAAACCATATATTTACTTACGATAGAATGAATATACTGGTTAAAATTTCCAGTTTCTTAACTTTGGATATAGATTCTTGTTACTGGGTGCTGTAAAGTTGAATCTAACTCATAGTCATCCTTAAGTACAGCAAAACAAAACCCTACCCAACACTGTGCCATGCACATGATCTTTTAATGTTTGAGCCTACTGTTGTAGCCACTATGTTTCTACTCATTTTGAGCTGTGCCACATTAGCAAAAGGAGGTCCCAAGGGATTTACTCCATTCCCATCATTAAAGTCACCTCTACTTTGAGGAGGCAACTCTCCTCTAGTCATTTCTTGAATGACTTCCAGCCTGGGGGGCGGTGGGGGCGCCCTCATTTTCTGGCACTATATTTGACAGTGGTTCTCTGCTGTTCATAGGGTTTTCAATGGCTGATTGTTTGGGGAATGGACTGCCAGGTCCTTTTCCCTGGTCTGTCTGAGTCTGGAAGTTCAGCTGAATCTGTCCACCATGAATGGTCCTACTGGTATCTGAAATACCAATGGCATTGCTTTCAGCATCACAGCAACACACAAGCCCCCACAGTACAACAAGCTGACAGACACGTAGAGAGGAATATAAATTGCTATAGCATTTCACTATGTGATCATTTCAACTGACCAGAAACTCTGGTGCTATATTTTAATATGTAACTATATTTAATAAAAAGTGAAAAGTAGTAATTAACAATCTATATATAGATTGGTAAACTAATATCTTTAAGGCATAAGACTTATGGAGGAAACAGACCAATATATAAAGAATCCCTCACAAATAATGTTGTTGTTGTTGTTGTTGTTAGGTCCTGTCCAGTCGGTTTCCGACTCATAGCAACCCTATGTACAATAGATGAAATGCTACTGTCAGTGCTTCTTTGCTATTCATAGAATTTTCAATGGCTAATTGGTTTTAGGGAGTGGGTGGCCAGGTCCTTCTCCCAAGCCTACAGCACCGGGTGCTTCCAGGTGGTCTCCAATCCAAATACTAACCTGGCCTGCCTAGTTCCCAAGATCTGATGGGATAGGACACCACAGTGGTACAGCTGCAGGGTTCACAAATATTACTTTGTACTTACTGTGGTTGTCATTGGTAGGTGCTATCAAGTCATGTTCAACTCATAGCAACCCTCATAGGGTTCTCAATGGCTGATTGCCACATCCTTCTCCCATTTTTTGTTATGCTAGGAATCGAACCTGGGACCTCAGACTATAGAGCAGTGCCAACTGAGCTAAATCCCAGCCTGTTGTACTTATGGCATGCTAAATGCTAACCTTTCCTCAGTGACAAAAAAATAAAATAAAATAATAAAATAAAAGAAAATTAGGAAGCACCAAGACACATAATTTCTGAGTCTCTGCTAAAGGTTAAACTATGTTCTCCAAAAGTTCAGCTATTAAAGTCTAAACCTTCAGTTCCCTAGGGTCATTGTAGATATAAGTAATTGAGAAGAAGCCATACTGTCCTGGAGTGAGCCTCTAATCTGACATAACTAGTGTCCTTTAAAAAGTGAGAAATTTGCCTGGCCCAGTGACACACACCTGTAATTCCAAGGATTCAGGATGCAAAGGCAGAAGGATTGCAGGTTGGGGGACAGTGGCAACATGCATAACTAAGCAAGACCCTGACTCAAGATAAAAAATAAAATGAACCTCCAGGTGCAGCTCAGTGGTAGAGCACTTGCAAAGCATCCCAAGGCCCTGGTTTTAGCACTCCAAAACTACAATAAAATTAAATTAAATTAAATTAAAATTTAAAAAAAATTTTTTTTAAAGAGAAATTTGAGCTGGGTACAAAAGTGCACACTTGTAATCCCAGCAACTCAGGAAACTGAGTCAGGAGGATGGGTGAATTCAAGGCCAGATGCACACAATGCAACTTAGCATGATCCTGTTTCTTAAAAAAGGGGCTGCAGGTTCAGCTCAGTGGTAGAGCACTTGCCTAGCATGTACAAGACCTTGGGTTCAACCTCTTGGTACTGTAAAAAATAAATAAGTAAATAAATAAATAAAATAAAAAAGGGAGGCATTTGGACACAAACATAGAGAGACAATGCTATGTGAAGGTGAAACCAGAAATTGAGATGATGTTTCTAAAAGGCAAAGAACATCAAGACTGTCAACAAACCAGAGGCTAGAGGAGAGACGGGGAACATATTCCTTCTAACAGCACCAGCCCCCAGAAACAATGAATCTGCTGATGCCATCATCTTGGGCTTCTATCTTCCAGAACTGTGAGAATGTACATTTTTGTCAATAAAGTCACCCACTTTATGGATCTGTTCTACAGGAACCCTCCGAAATCTAATACAGACTCGTTTTACTTTTAGTGTGTGTGTATGATTTTCTAAGACCAGGCCTCACTACACTAGCCCAAGCTGGCCTAGAATTCACTATATAGACCAGGTTAACACTGAACTATTATCAGTCTTGTCTCAGCCTCCCAAGGGCTGGGATTGCAAGCATGTGTCACCGCACCAGCCTTCCTTTTACTTCTTATATTTAGAATTTAAATGTATTTTATAGTCAACTTCAAATATATAAAAATGATACAACCTCATCAGAAAATAAGTTATAAAAATGGTGATACAAGGCAGTATACAAACCTGTAGTTCAGTAAGAACTGTTTTATGCCTTTTGTTACATTCAATCTTTTCCACTCGTGTTTTCAATTCTGCCAAAGTTTTATCAAATACAGCACACTGCAGTGCACACAATTTTTCTTCCAGCAACCACTGGATAACCTAAAGAAATACATATTCCTTTGTTATGCAAAGGCAAATACTACATACTGATAAGAGCAAATACTGCATACTGATAAGATCATAATATCTTAACTAATTTAATAAGACATGTTTAAATAATTTAATGAATAAAATCCAAAGATCAATACTATCCAATGCAATTCTCCAATCCCACATATGTAGTATCTACCTAAACAGAGTAGTATACACTAAAAGTAGAAAATTTCCAGAAAATTATGTGTGTGTGCACATGTGCACACTCCACAAATGAGCATCCCAGCCCTTGAACATGCTGCCTCTGGCCTCAAATTCATGATCCTTCTGCCTCAACCTCACAAGTTGCTAAGATTATAGGCATATGGCACTGTACCTGGCCAAAGAATATAATTTTGAAAATGATTTGAAGTTTTAGTATTTTTCTTCCCGTAAATCCTTATCATGTTCAAATCACTTAAAGGAAACTAAAAGATCAATTTAAAAATTATTTAATCTGTTACAGATTGATATTCTTGTGACAGACACTAAGAATGTCACTGCAATATCATATATTAAATGTCTACTCAAAATTCCCATATTACCTCATTGTGAACCCACAACAAACAGAACATTGGCACACACCCCTTAAACACACATGAGCTAACACTACTTTAGAGAAGTAAATTCTCAGTACACACAAAAGTTTCCAAAATTTTTACATGTATTTATCTTCATATTCCTAACAGCTCTATAAGAAAGACTAAACAAGCATTATCTCCATATGCAGAAGAAAAAGAAACTGTGAGGAAAATACTAGTTTTTTGTTTGTTTGCTTATTTAACTTCCTCACTATTCTTTTTTCTAGAAAGTGTAGATATTTGTATTTGTATCTTACTGGGAGAACTGGTTTATTATTTCACAATTAAATGTGTAAGACCTTGAAAACTAGCATCACCTGAGTTTTATATGCATCTTTACAAAAAAACATTTGTTATAAAGGTTTATGAATACATTTTGAAAAATATATAAAATACCAAATATTTTCATTATTTGTGTCTAGCCTAAAAGATATACGGGGGTCTCCAAAATATTTACATATTCCTTTCTCCTAGTCCTTCTAAAGCTTTCTACCATTTTTTAATATTCTAAAGTTCACAGGAAAGATTTTTAGAATGTATAGATTTAGAACTATAAGCAATGTCTATAAAGATTAAAATATATTAATATATAGATGAGAGTGGTGATGCATGCCTTTTATCCCAGAGACTCAGAAGGTTAAGACAAGAGGATTTCAAGTTCAAATCCAGAGGCAGGCTGCATAACATTGCAAAATAAAAAGATAAAAAATGGGCTGAGCATGTGGCCCACTTAAAGTATGTGTAATGCCCTGAGTTCAATATTTAAGTACCAAAAATGAAAACAAAAAAATGCTTTACACACACACACACACACACACACACACACACACCCACACCTGTTTTTTTACTGTAAGAAGCAGCTCAATACGGGAATATCACTTTTGTTATAAAAGCAAATAAAGAAATTTCATCCTGTCTCCCATTTTGATAATCACTATCATCTCTCTAAAATGTCATGTGGCCAAAAGAATCAGAAGCTAATTTCAAAATTAAATTATCAATAATCATCATAGACATCAAAAGCTCAACCATGTTCTCCAGGTTCTGTGGTAAACTATATGTCAGCTAAACACAGAATAACTACTACCATGTCAAAAACCTGGAAGAATAAAGACAATGGTGCATTTTACTAAATATGGCTTTAAACTTATCTCTACAACACCTTTTGAAGCTTCTGATTAATGTCTCCTTTAGCTGTAATCTTTACTTGAAATTCTGCCTCATATTCTTCTTCCATATATCGACGACGTTTAGACTGTACATTGTCCATGTCCTCTGATTTAGAACGTTTTCTTCTGGAAAATTCATCTGCAAATAGAACTACAATGATTATTCACTTGTTTTATTATAGACTTTAATGACTATTTTCTAACCCCACCAAAACATTGTTTCTTTCACGTTAGCATTCCCAACCAATTATTTTATGTTTTAGAGATCAGAAAAGTAGATACTTAGCTTTTAGCTTTAAACTTGAAATAATTTTCACTATGCCAAATAAGAACTTTCTAATGGCTAAGTGGCCTAAAGCTGTACCACTATGGTGTCCAATCCCGTCAGATCTCAGAAGCCAAGCAGGGTTGGGCCAGGTTAGTATTTGGATGGGAGATGACCTGGGAACACCAGGTGCTGTTCACTTGGGAGAAGGCCTTGGCCACTCACTCCCAAAAAACAATCAGCCATTGAAAACCCTATGAATAGCAGAGAAGCACTGACAATACTGTTTCGCCTCTTGTACATAGGGTCACGATGAGTCGGACACTGACTCGATGACACCTAACAATAATAACAAATAGCTAAGCAACATACACTATAAACAGAACATTCTTTCCTTGAAACTTTATATTAAGTTGGAGAACTAACAGTTATGTCATATATACAGTAGAAATCACCTAATATTCTTTCCCTTTACTAAATTTCATAGTGTACATGAATCCTAATACAGTATTTTTATGTCACAGATTTCTATCAAGTGTACACAGTCAAAATTATTTAAATCTTCCTCCTCTGTAATATGAGAGAAACTCTTAATCATCAACCTTAAGTTACAATATTCTAGCAGCTATTTTTAACATCTTAATGAATTTTAAATATATAAAAATAATAAAATGAACATTATTACAAAAGTACATTTGGTAAAGAACAGACATTCAAAGATCTTCCCTTAAAAACTGCTATTTGAAACAATGTTAACATTCATGAGATCATAAGCAAATTTTATCTGGTTTTTTTTCAGTATCTAAAAAATAAAATACTAACATCTCCACACTTTTTAAAAGGCAAATGCCCTTTTATGACCATACAAATCCCTCTCCACCTCACTCAATACCCATATTTATACATATGTATTTTTTAATCCATTTCTGTTCTATGATTTCTCTTATAACAATAACTTACTCATGGTAAGAGCAAAATGTCAGAGAGAATTACAGAAACCAGGCTTCCCTTCTTCCAATTAAGTAATCGTTCTATAAACCTAACTAGTCTCAGATGCATCCTTCTTTTGCCATGAAATAGTCTGCAACATATACTTCTATTCACTTATATCAGCCCAGGCAAAAGTCTTTGAGTGTCATTCTCTAAGCTTAACTGTAAAACAACTTATCTCAATATTATAATTAATATTCAGACTGGTTCAAATTTGTTTGTACATGCATACTTTTCTCAGAGGGTCTTTCATCTTCTTCATCTATTATTTGCTCTTCTTCCTCAGGTTTGCTGTTCTTTTCACTCCTTTCTAGTTCTTCTGGAACAAAAATAGAAATGGAAATCTTATTTCTACTGAAATTCATAACATTTTGTTAATTTACATTTTGGTAACTAATTAGTTACTAACCTTTTTATAAAATCAGGAGTCTCAAAATGGGAAATTTTGGGAAGAAAATGGGAAAGTTTGAGAACATGAACTGATAGAAATAAATGACCAAATCCATATTTACCTGTTCTATAATTCATAATAAATTCAACATGAAAAAACAATAATACAGATTTAAAAACAAACAATGTGACTTTGTAATTGTTTACCACCAATAAGATTAATAAAATTTAAAAACATTTATCACAAAACATTTATATTCAATTACTAAAACTAAAATAGTGGCTGTGAGAATTATTTCTGAACAACTTAGAAAATACTGGAAAATTCAAAACAAGTAATATTTTGATTAGAAAGGTAAAATCATTATTTTAATGGTTATAGGACAGGTCATAAACAAGGAATGAAAACACGATCCTAAATATACTAAAAACTTTACTTAAAAATAAGATTTACTTTGATAGCAGTGACAAGTGAGCCTGGTGCTTGCCATATTGTAACTCTATATAACATTATGCTGTAAGCATTATTTCTGCCACAATATAGAAGAAAACAATGGTCGTGAAAGTTAAGTAACCTTCATGAGAAATGTATAAAATATAACCGTGTATAAAATATGACAGTGCTACCAAAAATACTGCTAAAAAATGTCTATACTGTTATGTTACAATAAATAAAATCCCAGAGGTACCAGAAATGTCCTCTGGTCAATCAATCTATGCCTCCCCAACTAACTTGGGGGATAATAGGGATACAATAAATCACTAAAATGTTTGAACTTCTGGTTTTTTCCCCTCTGACATCAGTGCAACTGGGTGATTCCTTGGTGGCTTCAATAAAGCAGATGTTTTATTATATTCTACAACTAGTATTGTCTGCAGCTGTACCATTGTGGCATCTGATCCCATTGGATATCAGATAATAAGCAGGGTTGGTCCTATTTAGTACTTGGATGGGAGACGGCCTGGACACAACAGGTGCTATAAGCTTGGGAGAAGGACCCAGCAACCCACTCCCCAAAACAACCAGCTATTGAAAGCCCCATGAATAGCAGAGAAGCACTGTCAATAGTGTTTTGCTTGTTGTAGGTAATATTGCTATGAGTCGACACAGTCTCCATGGCACCTACCACCACCACCACCACAACTAGTATTACATAAGCAATGACAAGGTTGTTGTTGTTGTTAGGTCCTGGGGAACTAATCTAGGGCCTCAGAAAGTGCAAAGCGGCACTCTACCAACTGAGCTAAACCCTAGCTGAACCACAAAGTATATTTGCTGTTGTTTGGTGCTTTCAAGTTGAGTGGTACTCATGGCGACCCTCACAGGGTTTTCAATGGCTGATTCCTTTAGTATTGCTTTTTTGAATGGATTGCCACATCTTTCTCCTGTGCTGGGGATTGAACCCAGGGGCTCAGAGACAGCAGAATGGCATTCTACCAACTGAGATAAACCCCAGCCTCCACTAAAGATTTTAACATGACATTTGTTCTCCAAATACTGTCCTAGGCAGTGAGTAAGATCACTATCACTACTAAGGCTCTACAAATATATTTTCCACACCAAGATAAAACAATAAAACTGATACTGTACAGAGATTACTAAAATTATTTTTTAACTTTAATGAGTATTAGAAAATTAGATTGCTCTTTACTACACTTGGCTCATTGTAAATGTTTTAAGATGTTACCTTCCAACCCATTTCAATGAAATAAAAGTTTTTGTTCTTTTGTAGACAGAGCAAAAACTCATTACAACACATTTCTAAATAAATTTTTTTTTTTGCAAATCTGCCTGATTTTTAATACTGAGGGCTTATAAGTATTAAGCATACTAATCCCCAGAGTTTTCAGGCACACAGTAATTGGGTGATTGAGATAAAAGGTTTACATAGTCTTTATTTGGCAAATCCTCACATCACGCACTGCATAAAATTAGGCAAGGCTTCAATTAGGATAACTGCAAGCCAGAGCATCCACAACACAGCAGCAAAGTAGCCTGGTTTGATCTGCCTCTCTTATGCATTTTAGTTCCCTGTCCTCTTACAGATATATCAGGCTTAGCTCACAACTCTCATTTCACTCAAAAATCTCCTCTTATCATCTTAATTCCCATTTTCCAGGTATGCAAAAAAGATATGAGTGGATTCTCCACACAAAATATTCATTGAGACTTTAGAATAGGTTAAGAGGATTAAAATTTATTCTTCAATTTTATATCATAGAACAGACTTAGGATAATAAAAATGGCATTAGCAGATTATTAGAAATGTATGGACAAATTTATGCTATAATACCTCTGATCTTCTTGACTACAGCCTTACTACTAGTTGGTAAATTCTCACAGTTATATGTCCTATGAGCATAGCTCTAGTTTTTCAACCAGACTAGACAATGAGCTCATTAAAGGCAGGTACCAAATCTTGTGATTCTGGAAACTAAAAATTTTGAGAAAGGGCTGAGACAAATTAGACATCTACACCTCTTTAATAATTATTAACCTACAGCAGTACCAGTGTGGCATCTGATCCCATCAGATCTTGGAAGCTAAACAGGATCAGGCATGGTTAGTACTTGGATTGGAGGCCACCTGGGAATACCAGGTGCTGTAGACTTGGGAGGACTAGGCAATCCACTCAAAAAAAAAAAAAAAAAAAAAAAAAGAAAGAAAGCCATTGAAAATCCAATGAATAACAGAAGCATTAACAATAGCGTATCATCAGTTGTACATAGGGTTGCTATAAGTTGTACACTGACTCAACAGCACCTAACAACAGTAACTACTATCTTTTATCATTAAGATGAAAAAAGTGTGCTATAAAAAACTAAGAGATAAAATATACAGTAGGGGACTGAATTTCCTCTTTTCAAAATTATATCTTATAGAAATTCATTCCAAGTAAATAACGAATAAAACTTTTGCTTTAGGTTGTTGTTAAGTGACATTGAGTCACATCTGACTCATAGCAACCCTATGTAAGGTAGAACAAAACACTACTCAATCTTGCACCAGGCACACAATCTTTTTTATGTTTAAAGCCATTGTTGCAGACACTGTGTCAATCTATCCACTTAAGGATTTTCCTTTTTTTTTTTTTTTTTTTGCTGACCTGCTACTCTCCCAAACATGATGTCTTTCTCCAGGGACTGGTCCGTCCTGACATGTCCAACATATGTCAGACACAGTCTAGTCATCCTTGCTTCCAAGGTGTACTCTGGTTGTACTTTTTCTAGAACAGATCTGTTAGTTATTTTGGCAGCCCATGGTGTATTCAACGTTTGTCTCCAGCATAATTCAAAAGCATCAATTCTTCTCCTGTCTTCCTTATTCAATATCTAGCTTTCACAACTATCTCATGCAACCGAAAATACCATGGCCTGAATCAGGTGCACCTTCCTCTTCAATGAGACATCTTTACTTTTCAACACTTTACAGAGGTCTTTTGCAACAGCTTTCCCAAGACAATGTGTCTTTTGATTTCTTGACTGCTGCTTCCACGGGTGTTGACTGGAGAACCAAGTACAGAAAATCTTGCAACAACCTCAATCTTTTCTCCATTTATCATTAAGATGCTTATGAAACCAGACGTAAGGATTTTTGTTTTGTTGATGTTGAGGTGCAATCCATACTTACACTGTTCTTTGATCTTCATCAGTAAATGTTTCAAATCCTCTTCACTTTCAGCAAGTTGAGTTGTGTCATCTGTATAATGCAGGTTGTTAATGAGTCTTCTCCAATCATGATGCCACATTCTTCCTCATAGAATCCAACTTCTCAGATTATTTGCTCAACACAGAGATTGAAGAGGAACAGTGAAAGGATATAGCCCTGATGTATACCTTTCTTGACTTTAAACCAGGCAGTGTTTCTTTGTTCTGTTCTAATGACTGCCTCCTGGTCCATGTACAGATTCTTCATGAGTACAATTAAGTGCTCTGGTATTCCCATTCTTCTCATGTTATCCATAATTTGTTATGATCCACACAGCCAAATGCCTTTACATAGTCAATAAAACATAGATAGCTTTCTGGTATTCTCTACTTTTGGCTAATATTCATCTGACATCAGCAATGACATCCCTGGTTCCATGCCCTTTTCTGAATACAACTTCATTTTCTGGCAGTTCCCTGTCTATATACTGCTGCAGTCACTTTGAAATGATCTTTTAGCAAAAATTTGGTGTGTGTGATATTAATGATGTTGCTGGATCCCCTTTCTTGGGCATAGGCACAAACATAGATCTCTTCCAGTCAGATGGCCAGGTAGCTGTTTTCCAAATCTCTTGGCATAAGCAAGTTAGCACATCCAGTGCTGCATCTGTTTCTTGAAAGATCTCAACTGATATTCCATCAATTCCTGGAGCCTTGTGTTTCGCCAATTCCTTCAACACACCTTCCGCTTTGTCCTTCAATACTATTGATTCTTCATTATATACAAGTTCTTTAAATGGTTGGTTATCCACCAATTCTGTTTAGTATAATCACTTTGTGTATTCCTTCCATCTTCTTTTGATGTTTCCTGTATTGTTTAGTATTTTCCCCATAGAATCCTTCACTACTGCCATTTGAGGCTAGAATTTTTTCTTCAATTCCTTAAGCTTGAGAAAAACAGAGCATGTTCAGAAAACCTTCTGGTTTTCTATCTTGAGCTCTTTACACGTCTTCATAATATTTGATTTTGTCTTCTCAAGCTGTCTTTTGAAATATTCTGTTTAGTTCCTTACCTTTATCCTGTCTTCCTTTTACTTTAGCTGCCTGACAATGAAGGGCAAATTTAATTGTCTCTTTTGATATATAATTTGGTCTTTTCTTTTTCCCTGTCTTTCTAATAACCTTTTGCTTTCCTGAATGTCATCTTTGATATCGTGCCACAACTCGTCTGGCCTTGGGTCACTAGTGTCTAATGCATTAAACCAATTCTTAGGGCAGTCTCTGAATTCAGGTGGGATATACTCAAAGTCATATCTGGGCTCTCATATACTTGTTCTAATTTTCTTCAGTTTCAGTTTGAACTTGCATATGAGCAGTTAATGGTCTGATCAACAATCAGTACCTGGTCTTGTTCTGACATTTGATATTGAGTTTTTCCATTGTCTCTCTCACTCTCTTTTTTCTTTTCTTTTTTTTCTTTTTTCT